>PVIR01008580.1:0-56222 GCA_004026965.1 Petromus typicus
TGTCCAAAAGGTATGCTGAAGTCTTAAACCCTGGTCACTCAGAATGTATTGGAGATTCAACAGGAGTAGCAAAGCCACCACTCCGTGGAGCTTACAGTCTAGTAGCCAAGATAGAGTCTCAGCACATCATCACACAAATAATGATAAGACTACACTTCAAATAACTATAAGAAGTAAAACCCACAGTGCTCTAAGAGCTTATAATAGCAGGTTCTAATTAAAAGTAAGGGTCTGGATGGCTTTTCCTAAAGAAAGTGACTTAAACTGAGACTTAAAAAAAAGAAGAAGAAGATTCTAGATAGGTAAGGAATAAGGAATAAGTTCTAGATGCCAAATACAAGTGTAGATATGGATGGAGGATGCAGCTAACATATTCAGGGTAGCCAAGCCTGCAGAGCTAAAGCTTGGGAACATTCCTGCTCATGCCAGCGCTGCAGTCCTGTGCTATCCCTGCTCTTCTCTTCCCCCCAACCAGTATCTTTGTGATTCCTTTTAAACAGCCCCTCCTGAAATTATAGAAAGGTATATGTTCTCTTCTCTGTGGGAATGCCAGCTATCAGAATGTTTAATAGATATTTAGTGTAGAACTAGTAGAAATGATGACCCAAACATACACTTAATTTGAATTATGTTATAGATAATTCACAAAGTGATTTGTGGATATTGATTAGTTTAAATGTAGTAGGAAGACCTAAACACAACCCTGGAATGCTTTAACTTTTTTTCTGTTTCCTTCCATTGAAAAGAGGCATATTTCTAAGCTTTGTGGTATAATGTCTATAATCCTAACTACGCAAGAGGCTGAGGTGATAAAGATGTAAGTTCAAGCCTAGCCAGGCAATTTAGTGAGAGCCTGTCTCAAGAGTAAAAAATAAAACAGTCTGGGAACATAAGTTATGAGGGGCTTGGGTTCAATCTGCAGTACTATAGAAATATGAGAAGTTGTGAGGGGGGTAAGGGAATGGGAAAAAATGAAAATCAAGTCATTTCATGTCATATACTGGTACAAATTCTCAATGCTGAAAATGACTATGATGTGTGCATATAATGTACCAATAAAGATTTGAAAAAAAAATTCCAGATTTCACAGTAAAAACTAAAATCTTTAAATTGTGCTTTAGTTCTTGATTTAGGACAAAATACCAAGACATTTTCATTTTTACATTAAAATTTTAGACTTTCATTAATTCTTGTTCCATTTAAAGCAGATAGAAAGAGATAATCTCTGAAGAAAAATTGTTCAGCCTAATTAATAATCAAGGAAATTCGTATATCAAAATTGACCAAAATATGCTATAACTATAACATTTATTATTATTTGTTGATGGTGCAGAAAAGTAGGAAGTCTCATCCAATGCTCATGCTAGAATACTTTGAAAACCACATCCAGAGTACAATTTGGCAATCAAAACCCTTTGGTTAAACTGAACAAGCAATTTTCCTTCTAAGAATTTAATCTTTGGAAATAATTGTGGACACACCCACAGATGAATACTTACCATAAGGTTACTGATAATATCCCCCAAGAAAAGAGTGATGCAAATGTTCAGTTACAGTGAGAACAAGTTAAATTCATGGTACATGTATATGGAGGGATAAAAGATGTTGCTGTATGAGGCTATTCACTGTCCAGACTCTAGACTGAGATCAGATATGAAACATTTTAAAACATAGAGATGCCCCCATCTCCCCAGGAGAATCAGAAAAGGAGACTTGAAATACAATCCAGGTTTCTGTATTTTAAAGATTCCACACACGGAATTCTATGGAGGACTGAAAACCATCAAATGCAGAACTATATAGAGCAAGATGAAAATATTCCCGAGCAATTGTGGGTGGAAAGCTTATTATAATATATTCAATGTCTTCTCAAATATAGACCCAGAAAACAAGCTCTAAGAATAGGCCCACACTGAGAAGTTTTTAATTCTGGATAGTAGGATCAAGGATACTTTTTCTTTTCTTTTTTAAGTGCTTCCCTATACTTCTTAAATTTTTCTAGAAATGTATGTTTTAATTTTTAAAAGTAATAGAAAGAGAGAGTCTCATTTCACTCTGTCTTTTATACATCCTCAATCCTCCCTTTTAGTAGCTGCCCTCCTGTCTCTACAGCCAAGTCTAATGATCTCTTTTCAACTAAAAATTACTCCTACTGATTTTAGCCTTTAAACCCTAAGGCTAAAATCTGATGGGGCATTTTTCTTGTTTTGTAATGAACAAACACCTTCATCTACATGGAACACTAAATTTTTATCTAGTGCATTTTCCCAATAACAAAAATATGATTGCATAGGAAACACCTCAGCTTTTTCTTTTTTGAGGGGAACATTATGTTCATGAGGAAACAGTCACTTCCACAAATACACATGTAGAGACACAACGGAAAACAAAAGGAGATGCAACTATTAGAAATGTCAGAAATTTTTATTCTTATTCTTATTCTTCTTTTTTTTTTTTCCTTGAGACAAAGTCTTGTTATGTAGTTTAGCTGGGCTTGAATTCACCATGCACCCAGGTTGGCCTCAAACTCATGGCAATCTTAGTGCCTCTGCCTCCTTACTGTTGGGGCTGCAGGTGTGAGCCACCACACTCAGGAAGAGCATTTTCATTTAATGTAGTGTTAACTTACAAACTGCCTTTCCTGAGAGAAAAGTTAAAACTATTACATGATTGTTTATTTCCACAACTTAATTCTAAGGAGTCTACTTTACTTATCTTTGGATAACAACGTATTTTCCACTTTTAAGTAGAATGAACTTTTCCTCTGCTATCTCTTTGGGAAGTGTTCCTACTTAAATATCCTCACTGTTTTTACTTTAGATTAGCAGTAGCTAATGGTTTTCAGTGTGATATTTCAACAGATGCATCCAAAATGCAGCTAATAAAATCCAACCTCCCTTAGTCTACCTCTCAACCCTTCACAACTCTACTAATCACTCTACTATATTCAAGTGAAGTCTGTTTAACTTCTACATATGAGAGAGAATCTGTGGTACTTGTTTTTGTGTGTCTGGTTTATTCTTTGTAACATAACACCTTCTACTTCAGTCCATTTTGCTGCAAATGATAGAATTTTACTCTCTTTTGCGGGCCAATAATATTTCATATGTATGTATACTATATTCTCTTTAGCCAATCATCTGTTGATAGGCACTTATACTCATAAGCTACTGTGAATAATCCCACAATAAACATGAACATACTAAGAAAATTTCAAGGCAGCCCAAAGTTCAGGCTGTGGCATAGGTACTACTGGTAGTTTTTAGCCAGATTTATAATGTAAATGAGAAACAAAAAAATACCACAGGAAAATTTAAAAACTTAAATTTTAGCCTAAAAAAGATGCTTGTCAAGTTAAGGCCAAAGAGGGTATGTTTGCTGAACAGACAGGAAACATTAAAAAGAAACCAAATCTGAGGCCCTCTCAACTCTGAAACATGAGGCAACAGGACCACAAAGATGAGCTTTGTCTAGACATCTTAGAGACTAAACAATAAAATGGCCAAGGAAAGCTTAATACAAAGGCCATGGGTTCAATCCTCATTATCAAAGGAAAAAATAAAAAAAGAATCCAAGCAATTTGAATGAACTAGGGCAAGAATAATGACATCTTGAGCACATCTCAGGAATCAGCAACACTCTTCCAAAAACAGACCTAAGGGTATAAAAGTAGAAACCTTTCATTTGAGGGGGAAAAAAAAAAAAAAACTCCTGTGCCTTTTATTTAAAAGAGATTCCTAGGGGATTGATTTCCCAGGATTCACTTCACCATGCTCAGCCATCCAGGCACTCAGAGGCCACTGTAGCTGGGGGGTTAAGGGGGAATGCTTACTGTTCAAGTTGGTAACACAGCTTGATATTGTCCACTCTATGTCTGTACAGGCAATAATAATGCAAGAGTTATACAAGAATGAAGGTTTCTACTCAGATTTCAAAAGAAGCCATAGAAGGCCAGGAAGGTTGCCCCTAAGAGGGTGTAACTGTTCATTGCAGTATATAAACTGGACTGGAGTAAAGGATACCTAACAGATTAGGGAAGCAGAGTGCTGGTGACTGGCATTACATCCATGGTCCCTGTTACTCTGCAGTTTCCATCTCTTTGAGCTGTGCAGCTACTGAATCTCCAGCATATGACAACCATTATAGATCATCTTGCCTCTGATCCTATAAACTTAGCTAGTACATTCCCTTGCATAACCATACATACATTTTATGTTGATTCTTCTCCTCTATAGAGCCATCACTAACTCAGAGGAAGATGCATGAAGCTGTGGGAATGACGCCAAAGGTACAACGTGGATCCCAGAAAGTTGGAGATACCAGGAATACAGAACATCTGCTGAGCAAAGCCAAAAGCAGTGAGTAGAAGTCAGCCCAACAGAGATGCTGAGGGGGCTGAAACCAGTAAGGTCACATGGGTGAGTCTTCCCAAACCCTCTGAGCCCCACATCTTACCACTATGTGCCCTAGACACTATAGAACTTAATGTTGGCCTTGTGGGATTTCAGCCTTGCCTTGACTCAATTCTTTTCTATCCTCCATAGTCTTTCCCTTTGGAATGGATTTTTTTTCCCTGTGCCCTTTTATTTTGGGAATATGGAACATTTTTTTAAATTTTTACAGAGATTCACAATTAAGAACTTGGTCTGAGTCTCAGAGAAGACTTGAATTTGGACTTTTTTTTTTTTAATTATCTTTATTGGTACATTAAATATAGACATCATGATTGCACTCCATAATGGGGATTTGTACCAGTATAAGACACAACTTAATTCTCATTTTTTCCCATAGTGCTAGAATCATTAATTTGGGGAAGGAATCATTATATTTGTGATTGTATGCAGGATAATTAAATCATATCAGGCTGAATTATGACTTTTCTATCATGTTTGTTTGGATATTAAGTATGGTCTAAAGAAATATGATTAAGTTGACAAAGGTAGACCTGAACCAGTTCATCTTAATTTTCAGATTAACTGGATGAGGAGATGCAGGGTGGGGCAAGGTGATTGGATCATAGGGTGGGACAGCCTATGCTCATCTGTGGATTCACCCAATCATATTCATATTTGGGTGGGCAGTAGGAGGTTGGGTTCAGTTGGAGAAAAGTTGCTGAGGGCATGCCTTTGAAATATATATCCTGGGCTGGCCTCTTCCTTGTGTTCTGCTTTCTGACCACGATGAAGTGAGCATTTTCTGTCCACCACTTCCTGCCTTTGAGTCAGCTGACCACAGATTTAATTCTCTGGAACCAAAAGGGAAAGTAAACCTCATTCTTTAAGTGGTGGATGTCAAATATTTTATCCCAACAACAGGAAGCAGATCAATATACTCATTTTCAGTAGATACACAACTTCATGAAAAAAAGAATGTAAAAAATTCCCCCCCCCCCAAAGTGGCTGAATAATTTCCCATTCTAACCAGCAATGTGTGGGAATATGAGTGGTTTCACATCTTATATCTCACCTGCATAAAAGAATTCTTACAATCATTTAATTTCATCTTTTGTTGTTGTTTGTTGAGATGTCATGATTTTCATTTTTATTTCCTCAGTGACTAATGATACTGGACATTTTTCACGTGCTAGTTGCCATTTATGTGTTGTCTTTAGTGAAATGTTCTTTCAAATCTTTTGCCCAATTTAAAGATTGACATTTTTATTGAGTTTTGAAAATTTTTACACTTTCTGGATGCAAATCTTTCATAAGAAATAAGATTTCTGAATATTTTATTTTATTCGGTAACTTATCTCGTCATCTTAAAAATATCTTTCAAATAACAGGAAGTTTAATTTTTAAGGAAATCCGATAGAACAATTCTTCCCTTGATGGGCTATATTTTGGGTGTAATATTTTTAAAACCTTCACCTAACTGAAGTAGCTCAATATATTTCTATGTCTTTTCCCCTGCTAAGTTTTTTATTAAATGCCAGACACTGTTTTTGAAAAAGTGAAGGAATAATGAAAGGCTCTGGATGGCATTACCTTCCCCCTAGAGAGTAGCCCTCATTACCAGCTTCTATCAGGCAATTAAGTTAGAAGCAGATCACTGTAATCTGATTGGGGATTGAGATGACTCAAATCTTGGGTTCAGTCTTCGTAAGGGCTGGTTTATTTCTTGTTTGCCTGAAGGTTTAAGTCCCTGGGGTGGGATGCATCATAGGCCTGGATTTTTTAGCCACCTCTTCTCTTGGGTGGGTCTTGCACCCAGTTTTTATCTCATCAGTCCTGTGAGCCTTCGTAAACTCAGCTTCTCTTCATTTTCAGCCTCTGCTTATAAGTCAGAAAATGGCTCAGGAGAGATCTTGAGCCAAATGTCAGCTTCTTTTCTGCACTTCCCTTCTGCTCAATATCACAGTCCCTCGAGCACAGAGAAAAAACTTTCAGATGCCTTCAAACAGGTTTTTAATCCAGCTTTTATAATTTTATTGAATGTGAAGGCTAGTCTGATGCAAGCTAATCTGATATAACCAGAAGCAGAATTCCTCCCCATCAATTTCCACACTGACTATTTGAAAGGCATATTATTAACTTGGTGTTGCAGAAGCTAATTTTTCCTTTCAAACAGGCAATTAGCCTGTATGGAGAGCAGATACATTATAAACCTGTAGATGCATGTAGATGTAGAAAACAACTTCATTTTTCCATGGAAGATAAGACGAAGACTTCTTTTGTCTTTCTTGCTCTCTCTCTCTCTCTCTCTCTGTTTTTTTCTGGGAGAAAGGTTTAACCACTTTAGGATGAGAGAAACTGTCATATTTAGCCACCTGCACCAGCTTAATTAACAATTTTTTTCATCAAACTAGCTTCAAAAATCTTATTACTTTCCCCTTCACTTATTTTATGTGTTTATTCCCCCACCCTCCCACCCCCTGAAAGCTTACCACTAGCAAACAAGTCTGTCAGGTAATATCTAGCATTCCATCCGGGACTTAATAGTATGGCACCCCAGGATGATCCAGGATGAAGGAATTTGTCTTCAAAGTGTCAGTGGTGAGAGATAAAGTTGCCACAGTCAACATTAAATCCTTGATACTAGCTCCAAAATAATTGAAATAAGAAATGCCAGATACGAATTCACATGCCCCAGCTTTCCACATGGAAAGTGCAAACCTTCTACGAATGCAGAATGAGATGCTAGGGAGCCTGTCAGGCTGCACGGCCAGTGGGACTGAGTCTGGTGATGATCAAAGTGAAGTGAGTGATCAGTGGGTTTACGCAAGATGCAAGAATAGAGGGAAAAGAAAGAAAGCAGAAAGAGGGGACTGTTAAAGGTGAAAGAATTTTTATATTGAAGGGAGTCATGGACAAGTTGTAGGAGCAAGAAGCTGTACTGAGAGGAAACACACGTGACACGTGACACGTGACACGTGACAGAGACACGTGGACATTCTGAAATTTCTTCTCTTTTATCATCTTGTAGAATTCACTTATTGTTTGCCTTTTTACTAGTACGTGCTTGCAGTACATAATGACTACATTTATTGTGTGGCGTTGGTGCATGTCCGTCACACATCTTAATTCTTTTTTCATCTCCTGCCTCTCCTCTCCCTCCCTGCTCCTTCTGACGGTTGGTCCCCTTCCCATTTGCAAAAATTGTTTCCATTGTTGCCTTCAATTCTTCCTTTTGCAACCCCTTTCCTTCCCCTCTACAACTCCCTCCATCTCTTATTCTAAACTGAGCATCTTTACAAAGACAGGTAGCACGTAGGGTCAGTGTCCAAACACAACATACAAAATCTTTTGGGTTAATGATCCAAGGAAGAGGGCACAGAATTCCAGATCTGCTGTTACTTCAGGAGGTGACCCTGGGAAGGTCATTTGCTTTCTTTGGGCTTCTACAAAATGACAGGCTGACACTGAGTCACCTTTGAGGATTTTTAAAGTTGTGGTGTGTGTAATGCTTTAGAAACTGATATAAAGAAGCACAGGAGACTTTTAATTTACTTCCTGTAACATGTTTCATTCAATACAATTTACTGCAGTGGGATTTAGGCTGCTTTGTTTTCTTGAATAGAAAATATGCATTGTATAATACATACTTTCTCTTTATCATCAGTCATTTACTACAAACACAGCAAACTGTAAATACAAATATGTACAATTTGCAGAGAAGCTGGGTCCAACCCTAATTGTGTATGGAAGTCATTACTTCAGACTCACACTGAGCTAAATTTTGTGTATAATTTTACCCCCTGTGTAGTCATTTCTGGATGAATGGCATATTTACCTCTCTTAGAAAGAAAAGAGACTTTGTCACCAAATATTTGTAGAGTTTCTAAAATGTTATATCAGCAGCTTTAAAGGATTGAACATTAACTCCATGCTAAACCTGATGTCATTTGAACTTAATTTTCATTACCCTAGTTTCAAAGCAAAAATCTGAGCGCTGAGGTTATGAAAATTCAAAAACATTGTACAAAACTGATTCTGGAAAACATCATATTTTTTTCAGAAATGCTATGGTCATTTACTTCTAGGGTCAGTTCCCTCCTTTAAGAGTGAGGCCAGCAGGCCTGCCTACAATGAGTCTAAACTTCAGTCAGTCCTTAGACCTTTAGAGAGGCAGGAATTTTCGAGAACGTAGGCTGGCCCTATGTGATGCTTCTGGGTAGAGAAACTAGGGGTGTGGAGTTCTGTGCTCACTTCCTGTCAGTTGCTCTGAGAGTCTGTATATCAGCTGTCTATGTGGATAATCAGCCACTTCAGCATCTGTCTACACAAAGTCATAGCACAAAGAAAACATGGTTCCAGTCTCCAAATTGAAAGTGACAGGAACACTGAGTCAGTGAATGCTGCCTTATGACCCAGCCCAGTGCCTGGTACATGCTCAGAGCTCCTCTGGGGCTAAATGTGAGCAAAAACTCCTTCCCATACTTCCTTCCTTTGCAGGAATCATCACCAGCTGAGCACAGACTGCATATCCGCTGCACCAGCTTGTTTGTGGGAACCTCTGTTTCACAGGCATCGGGTTCATAAAGGAAACTGCTCTTTTCTCTGAGTGCCACGGGAAGAGGGCCCAGAGCTCTCCCTGCAGTGTAAAGTCGTCTGCAAAGTGTGGCGAGGGAGTCTGAGGGACTGAGCTGGAAAACTGTTCAGGCGCACAAGTGTGGAGGGTAACTAATGGCAGTGAGCAACTGGAAGGGAAGAAGATGCAACTGATGTGTACTGATCACAGCAGTTATATATAAGCATCTCACCCACACTGGCTTGTGTAATCCCCCAACAATCCGGAGAAGTTAAAAAGTATTCTCCCCTCTAAAGAGAAATGCACAGGGGAATAGGGGTGGCCTGTTTTGACCTAGACAGCATAGTTTCTGTAAACACCAAAGTGGAGTCTGACCTTGTCTTCCTCACGATACCAAATGCTGCATCAGGACGAACAAAGACACAGACTGAAAGGTAGATGTGCCATCAACTGTGGCATGGTAGACAGAGAATGCAGCCTCTGCTTTTGCACGGAAGAGCAGGACCGAAAATGGAAGTGAGGAGCAAGCCGATTCAGACCACAGTGTGGCTCAGAGCTGCTCCAAAGAGAAGCTCCAAAGCCATGAACGGGCATGTGGCCAAAGCCTGAGGCTACAGCTGTGAGTCCTGCCAGAGAGAACAACTGGACTCACTGGGATGCTTGGAGACAGCAGATTGTTCGAGTTCCTTGTTGGGCAGGGCCTCGTGGAGAGAAGCCCGGCAGACAGAACGGGACATGAAGGCCCCGTGAAGTCATACTTGGAAGCGCGGCCCAGATCTGCAGCAGCTTTTGCCACTTGGACTGTGTGTAAACAGAAGATGTAAGTAGGGATTTAATGATCGTGTGCCACAGGTTTCTGAGCTAATACTGTCTGTTTTATGTTGTTCGTATACTCTAAGCAATTGCCATATAACTTCAATGGCTACGATCGAATCTTATTCTTGTTCTCATAGCCCTACTTCAATTTTTTTTAATGACAAAAAACCTTAATAAATATGGATGATTGAGTAAATATTGCTATTATATCTTACATATATGGGAATTTTAATTATACAACCAAAAGAAAATCAGAGTGGAATTCTGTCCTTATTCAGCCTGGTTCCTTCCTTCTTTAACAAAGACCTTAAGCTCAGAGTACACATTTAATATTTGTTCAGTGGATGACCAGGGTGCCCAATTTAGCTGCACTTGTGATGTTTGCCATTCGTGAAGTGCTCAGTGAGGGTGATTTTCAGTTCCTTGCTTCGTTGCATTGTACATACACACAACTTCATAATACAGAGCCTCTGTTGGGACACCACACAAATGTCAGATGTTTTCAGTCCTACAAAAACATTTCTTTTTTTATCCCTTTAGCAAACCAAAGGCGTGTTTTTTGTTTTTGTTTTAAGAAAAGTCATGCCTCTAAAACAGATAGATGTGCACACATGTATAAGGTCCCAAGGCAAATGTAATTTATGACAAACCCATGGGGTCACCTTATCTCGTTCTATGAGTTCCTTTCCAAACAGAATCCACTAAAGAACAATAGCAAGCCTAACCGCAGAAGCTTACATACTCCTTCGTGACTCACAGGAAAACCCGCCACTCAGGCATTTCACTTTCCCCGTGAGTAAAAATGGATTTCACAATACTTCTCAGTATGTTCTAGACAGTGAGAAAGGTTAACAAATATCTGCTATTATGACTCAATGCTGAAGATAATAAGCATTCATCTGAATGCAGTGTTTCATACCACCATCTTTTCCAATTTCAATCTTACAGTGTCTCAGTGTCACATTCATGTACTAAAGAGTAAACTCAATAAACACTATGGAAAGAGGAACTTTACTCTAGGGGCTGGTAGCAAGTGGTTCCCTACTAAACAAACTGAACATGTTCTTTTCATCACTGTCTTCCTGACAAATTATTTGAGATCTTCTAAGAAGTGACTGAGAATCTAAATGTTAAAAATGCTCATAAGACTTTCTCAAGTGAGTATAAATTTATGATATAGTGAATAATGAAGCCTCAACCTAGATTCACTAATAAAATCTATGGTCAGTGTTGACAAAGTTTGCTCTAAATTTACCAACAAGAACAACAAAATGCACCACATAAGGGAAACATGTTTTCAAAGTTGATGCATGAGAACAGTTACACACAGCATGAGGCATTCATAAAATGCCCCCAAAAGATTTTATAGTCTGCTACTGAATTCTGTCAAGTATTTTTTTATTTTCTCTTTTTAAAAAACCCACAGAAAGACAAAAATTAAAGGCATATTTCCAGCATACATTGCAAATCCATGATGCTAAAAAAAAATCCTACCAAACTAAAATTAAAAAGAAAGCCGCATTATTAAGCATATAAAATGTAGCTTTCACTTGGGACAACTTTGTAATGGATTAGCAATATTAAGGATCCTGAAACAGATACGGCCTAATTTTTCCTGAAAAAAAAATGTTTCTTGGGAGTAATCCTTGTCAGTGATTAGCTGGGAGTCAATTAGGAAGTTGTCATCCCTCCAGTAGAAGCTGCTCCTATCTTTAAATTACTTATTCATTCATTCAACAATCGCACATTTTAGCATGGACCCTGTGACGTGCGGAGAAGATGCAGAGGTAAACAGGCAGATGTGGCTTTCACTTCAGGTAGCTAGCAGTTTTATAACCCACTCATTCAGGGGAAATTTGCAACCCCAGACCACTGTGGTCACCAGTAAGAGTTAGGAACTGACCCCTATAACAGCCCTGAGAAGGCTCAAAAGGAATAATGATACTCATATTTGCACAAGAAAAGCACAGAGACCTACCCCAAATCACACATCTGTTAGTGGTGAGAACAGACTATGCCTCTCTCTGTGCTGGATTCCAAAGTTGGCTCAAATCTGGAAAGTCAGCCTTTCTTGATCCCAGGGTTGTGAGGTTAAACCTGAGAGAAGCCACCAATGTCAGAAACACGGCAGTTAAGAGAAGGACCTGTCAATGAGGTGAGATGGGAATATAGACCTAAGACCTAGGAAGTGAGTACATTTGTTGATATACATGTCTGATCAAACAATACAGTGAGTGCTGGTGCCAAGCGCCATCCAACAGAAAGGCAAGGAAATTCAGTGTGAGAAGTGGGACGTCAAGCCGGAGTAACAGTGTGTGACAAGTGTCAGCCTGTGCAATGCAGTCAATAGACTGCAGGCTACTGTTGAGAGAAAGTTTTGGGTTTTTTTGTTTTTTGTGTTTTTGGGTTTTTTTGAGACAGGGTCTCACTTTGTGGTTCAGGCTGGCCCTGAGCTCAGCTTCAAATTCACATCACAGCAATCCTTGTGCCTCTGCCTCCCAAGTGCTGGGATTACAGGCGTGAGCCACCATGCCTGGCACTGTGGTATGTGGTATTGATTGCTGCTGGGCATGAGTCTCCATGCCCAGTATTGTATGTGGTTACTGGGGATCGAACCCGGGCCCTTGCACTTGCAAGACAGATGCAGAAACCACTGAGCTAAATCCCCGGCCCGAGAGAAAGTGTTTTAAAGTGTGCCATCCATCATGGATCACAAACAATGCATAAATGTGAAATTGGTCAGTTTCATTGAAGTTGTGTGATGTGTCACTTCAGACTCCAGCTTTTTTAGAAATGTCATTCTTAGAGACAAAATTTGGGTCTATGGTTATGATCCTGAGACCAAGGTTCAAGGTTCTTAATGGAAATCACCCAGTTCTCCTCATGAGAGAAGAGTGCATGAGCCAAGATCTGACATCAAGGTGATGCTGTTTGTGTTTTTTATCCTAGATGGAATTGTGTGAGGTGAGTTTGCATCCAGTAACACTACAGTTAATGTTGACTATCATAAGGACTCATTAGAACATCTAATAAACAACATGCATTAGAGATGGTCTCAGAAATGGACAAAGGGTTTCATCTACCGTGATGGAAACACTCCATGTCATACATTACTTCTGGAATCACAATTTATGTCAAAAGACAAACAAACAAAAACATTATAATGTGTCCTTATCTGCCTTATTAACCAGATCTGTACCATGAGACTTCTGGCTCTGCCTCACAATCAAAATGACCATGAAAGGTAAACATTTTGAGTCAGTTTGAGTATTGAGCCAACCATCCATGACAGTGCAACTAAGACATACACAAAGGAGGACTTCCAAGAACTGCTTCAGAAAGGAGAAAGACAACCACAGAAATGTCAAAAAGGAGTCAGAGGGAGAATCGAAGGGGATTAATGGCAATGTATCTTTTACTATAATGATATTTTTGATTTTTGATCATGTCCTATTAAAAGCAAATACTTGCTAGGTGTGGTGATACATACTTGCAATCTCAGCATTGTAGAAGGCTGCGGCAGGAGAATCTGGAGTTCAGGTCCAACCTGGGCAAGATCTTGCCTCTAAACAAACCAAAAAAAAAAAAAAAATGCAAAACAGATTGTTATTCAGTGCAAAGATCCTAAATTCAACCCCTCATACCACACATATACCTAAAGCAAATATTAACAAGATGACCTAATTCTACCTGACAAGATGAAAAATAGTATTTACTAAGTGCCTGAACAGTGTGGTAAATATGCATTAAGTTAATTCCTTAAAAAACAAAACCTGGGCCGGGGAGTTAGCTCAGTGGTTCCGGCGCCTGTCTCGCAAGCGCAAGGGCCCGGGTTCAATTCCCCGGTAACCACATAACAATACTGGGTGTGGAGACCCACACCCAGCAGCAACCAGTACCACATACCACAGTGCCAGGCGTGGTGGCTCACGCCTGTAATCCCAGCACTCGGGAGGCAGAGGCAGGAGGATTGTGATGTGAGTTCGAGGCTGAGCTGAGGGCCAGCCTGAAACACAAAGCGAGACCCTGTCTCAAAAAAAACCTAAAAAAAACCAAAAAAACAAAAAAACAAAACCTGTAAGACAGTTTCAATCTGTACTTTGCAGATGAGGAAATTAAGACAGAGAACATAAACAATTTGACCAAGATAACACAGCTCATAAATGGCTATAGTGTGTTTAGAACTAGTTAATTGTTACCACAGAATATGCTACCTCTGCCAAGAGTGAGTCAAGAGGTTTAAAAGGATTTCAATGCTCAACTCATCTTTTTTGCTTCAGTGATTGTGGTGTATAAAGTGACAATAACATTGCTTATTTTCTCTTTTACAGTTTTCTGGTAAGTTTTTATAGGTGAATCTGCTTTCCTCTCTGTCGTCCCTAGGAAGTTTCCTGCCTTCACACAGGGTGTGTGTCTAGGACACGATACAGTATCTGATACCAACAGCTGACAGGAAGAGAAGTTAAGTTAGTCTCATGATTGAGGCATCTAGTCCATACGCAGCTGGCTCCAAGGCAGATGTATCACAGTGGAAGGACCCGGCAAAGAGAAATTGCTCACCTAATGGTGGCCAAAAAAGGAAGGGCCAGAGACAGCAGTACATCTTCCTGGTCAACCTCAGGCCACTCACATCCAGCCAGATCACAGCTCCTAACAGCACATCCAGCCATAGAGTCAGCAGTATGTTAATCTATTCAACTTCCAAAGTTCTATCTCTGAATATATGAGACTTGGAAGTACATTTTAGCTCATGACCTGGAATAAGAAAGAGATGATTCCTACATTCTCTTCACTTACTACTAGCACTATGCCAGCTGGATATTTCTTAGTATTCCTTTTCAAGCCTTAGCCTTTTTGACCTTCAAGATCAATAGTTTCTTATCCAAAGGAGAGCTCTAAAATGAAAGTAGTAGGCACATATGGGACTGCCATTATTCATAAAAAAAAAAAAAAAATGCCATGACTCTGATGGCGTTGTGACCATACAAAATAGAATTTGCATGTGTGGAGAAAATAGCTGTCCTTTAAAATAATAAGTATTTTTGTCATTAGGAAATGTAATTTATATCATGTCACCAGTTCTTCCATGGTAGGCTAGCTCCAGGTATTACAGGTTAGGAATCACTATGTTTAAATTTGTTGGTAAGTCAGGCTTGGGTACAAGTCCATCTTGGCATCACCATCAAATCTTATGGGCCAAGAGTCAACAAGACATATCTCCCAGAGGAAACGTTAAGGTACTCTTTGCAAAATAAAAAAAAATTGAAAAAAAAATCAAATAAAATTGAATGGATGGGACAAATACAAGGCAAGACCAGAAAAATATAAGGTTAGTGCTTTCCCTTCTTTACCTCTCAGGATGAGAAACTAAGGTGAACTGCCTTTGCAGAGCAACAGTTTGGGAAGCTGTAGATTGAGCCAATGATTTTTTCTTTGCACTAGTGAGATAACACACAGGAGGGAAGAGAAATAAAAATTTTAGCCTTCTAGTGTCAGATATGGTGCTAGACAATTCATTTAGCCAGCGCTAATTTGGGCTTTACCATAATCTTCTTTGAATGTTACTAAGTCAGGCTATTCTGTTATTCAATCTGAATCACTGTATTGACACTTAGAATTTCTTAATTATGTTCAGGAAAAATCAACAACCATTTGTGTTTTTAAAATGACTATCTGATCAATTCAACAATGAGTGAGGAAATGGGAAAATAATTGTATTTTGACCTTCATGTTACTCCTGCTGTGAAGTTACCAGAGACTGTGTCTGGCAGGAAATCAAGTCATCTTGGGATCTGGTGACTAAGTGATGTATTATTGTTAATGCCTTCACGAGATTCCACAGGAGAACCTATGTCTACATGTTTTAGCCACTGTAACTGTGAGTCCTATTTGATTCACAACAAGCTCCAAAGAGACTTAGAGAAATTACAAGCCAAAGATGATAGATCCTAAAAGCTAGAGATGAAGTTCAGATCAAATCCATGTGGGGAAAAAGCTCACTGTAAACAAACAAGTTTGAGCTTTGACCCATAGTTTGGTTCTATTGCAATGGTGAAGTGAGAGATTATCTTTCTTTTATATAGTTTTTGAAGCACTTTCCTTCAGGAAAATTGGGTTTCTCACCATAATCTAAGTTTTTATTTACTCAGAAATTTATACCCATTTGTGGGTGAAGTGAAGCCCTCACAGGGCCACCTTGCTGGGGCCACACATCCAGGGAGCAAGGACACAGCTGCTCCAGGTAACAGTCAGTGAGCAGAATTCATGCCAGGCTCTTCATCGTCATGGCCGCTATAGCGTTTTCTTAGCAGATGGCTTGGCTTGAAGCATGTGCTTCCTGTCTGAGCTCATTATACCACGGAACTGGACCAGTCCTACTGGTGGGGGCTTCCAGTAGAAGTTAAGCTGACTGAGAACAGCTTGTGACGTGTGGGCATCAATGCTGTACCTGCCCAAAGTGACTTTTAAACCGTAGAATCATATGACAGACAATCATACGGCCCCACCTTCCACCTCTGTTGGATTTCATTTGCTCTCATTAGCCTTTGTCCTGCCAATGATCGTAACAGAAACAGGGACTCCAAATGAGAAAATAGCCTTCAAAGCTTTATTCTTACATCCTTGCTGGTTTGACTGATGACACAGCTGCTAATAAGATTAGTGCCTTCTCTCCTGCTCATTTTCTAGCAGAATTAGTTGCTGCTTTTATACCCTCTGCTGCTAATTTTGCTGGCAAATCTCTTGAGGATTCCAACCTAATTTTCTGCTACTAGAAGCAGAACTGCTGGTGTAGTAGGTCACCTAACATTATCTGATTCCTTCAGGGTCTCTTAAAGAAAAAAATATCCAATACAGGTCACAGATCAATTCTTCAGAGAAACTGATTACTCTGAACCATATGATTCCTATGTCCCCATAGCTTTATGTTGAAGTGTTATTATAAGTGTGTAACATGTTACTAACAACAATCTAGAAGTTATATCACAGTATACTATTTAGTGGTTTATTATGTTATATATTCAAATATAACCTAGCAGTGTGCCTGGCACATTGAATATACACTTTAAGTTTCACAGGGATCAAAAACAGTTGGAAGTTCATTCACTTTTGTGTGTTTAAATCATCCTTTACACACTCAGGGCTCCAAATATATAGTCCAGGGATTATACAGGCAACTTTCAAATTATTCTGTCTTGTTTATTCCTTATACTTTTGAACCTTATCCAGAATAATGGGGGAAAGTGATAGGAGTGACGCCTTTTCGAGTTCCTTTAGATATTGCTATCAGTGCCAAGACAGACCTCTCAACAAGCCTGTATCCTGCCAAGTGTGATGAAAACTGGGGACAGGCAGTGTCTGGGGACATCCTAAAGTAATGATGGGGATGCTTCCGTTAGTGTCATCTTATCTGCAACCCAAGTAGCTCTTAGGGGAAAAAAATGCTACTGGTAGCAGAGCCTTAACCATGGCACTGAGCCATTCCAGAGAAGTGGAGAAGTTTCTAATTTATCCGAGACTCCTAGTTTAAGAGCCTGAAAGTGGAAATAAGCTAGCCTGGATTGGTGATTGTAGCCCAATGGGGCCCCTGTCTTTTGGGAGAAAAAAGGCCAATAGCAAACACAGTGGATTTTGCCTCCAATGTTAAAGGTACAAATCAGATCCTGGCAATACCCTAACCCTAGATTATTGATTAATAAGCATTCATGATATTAACAAAACACTAGGGTATTTTTTTATGGAGAAACACACAATAAGCACATAACTCCACTGTAAAGTGTGGAGCCATAGCTAATTTATACTAAGTGATGTGAGGATCGTGGAAGTAAGACCATTAACAGGATAAAAGCTCAATAAGGTGATAACACAACTCACAAATCAGCACTACTAGATGCCCTAGAGTGATGTGTAATTGGCATAATAGTCGACAATTGAAAGCACCATACATTAACTAGCCTATGGATGTAATCATTTGGGAAGCAATGTAATCATGAAAAACAGCAATTAATGTTGGCTAGTTACAAAGTTGTGTTTAAATTTGTAATTATTTGTAATTGATTGCAATTATTTGGAAAGATACTGGGAGCTTAAATGGGCACCACAAGAAAGTAGCATAGCAATAGCATAGCCTGCTGTACCTTGTGGAGAAGCAAGAAGGGACAGAGAGTGTTGTTAGCAGAGAGCCTACAGCCAGCACATTTTGATAAGAATGCCTTTCTAATACTGTCTGGCCCAAATTCATGTATCAGTCAATGTCATGACTTAACCTTAGCCTAAAAATCATAATAATCAGTATGTATCAAATTAGTATTGATTTGTCTTTTCTCCTTAATAAATTAGAGAGAATTCGACATTGTCATTTAGGCTTAAACTGGTTCTTCTCACCAATATGCTATATGGTTTCTTGGGTGATGACAGAGATAAGTTGCCTGATGGATTAGAAGTTTTAAGCAAGTAGTAGGTCAAGGTGTTGAGGACAAAGTATTTCTCTAGTGTGAGATGAAGTTTAAGTGTTATATGATGAGGCCTTGAGATGCCCAGACATTTGGTTAATTTCATCTTTGGGTGTGCCTGGGAGTGTGTCCCGAAGAGTATAGGGCTGAAGGGGAGCTGGGTCAGCCAGAGGGACTTCAGAGGTGGCGGCACCATCCTGTCTGCTAAGAGCCTGAAAGGAAAGGGCTGAGAAAAGCGGACATCTCTGTCTGTCTTCTTAAACTGGATCTGGGACATGGACCTTCCCTCCCCCTCGATGTTTCTGGTCCTCAGAGCTTCAGACTCGGACTGGAATCTACAGCCCTCCACTCGTTTCAGGAGTTCCAACCGATAGCCAGCCTATTATGGAATATCTCAACCTTCCCGATGGTGTGAGTCAATTAACAAATCTTATTTTGTGACATTGTGTGTTTCTCTAGTGAACACTGATTAATATACTCTATTTATCTGATCATAGAAGATCCATTTTTTCATGTGATATTAGCTATATCTCTTGAAATTCTGTAATGTGCATTTGTCTTTTGACTGATCAGCACCTGAAACCTTTTCCTATTTGGAAGACCTTTACTGTATGAGCGACATGAGTTGAAAACATCCGAGAGACATTTTTTTCCAGTCTCTCCAGTAGCCAGCACATGGGCAGAACCTGTAGGCATGGCTAATCTAATGAGCCTGCCCTAGATTCTGATCCAGAAACTGGGAACCATAAGGCCAAGCATTCAGTCTTGGCCGGGCACATCTGGAGACCACAGGCTCCATGGCCTATCTGCATAGCCTGCTTCCCAGACCCAAGGAACTGAGCAAGCCACCACTGTGCCCACGGCAGCTGCAGGGATGTACTCCAGACCATTCAGAACCTTAATTCAGAGCTTTTCCCCTCACATTCCATGGAACCCAGATATTGCATTCAAGCTTTCCTGCAGACTTTATGATCTATCCAATATCCTTTAATTAATGTTCTCCTTCAATCAGCCAGAGTCTGTGGCTTATGATTATAAACCTCAACTGAAATGGATGACCATAGGAAACAGTTCTACATTATTTTTTTAAAATAGCAATAGAAGAGTTCCTAGGAGAGGGAAAGATTAAATAAAAAGAAATAGAAAGTAACTGAATGCTACTATTAGCTAGCACTGTGGCTTAGGTTTTTATTGTGTGTGGATATTGTCACTATAACTTTAGAGATGCAAAAACAAGGCTCAGAGAGGGTTTGCTTGAAGTCAGCAAACAACAGACAGAAAATTCAGCTCTTTATTCCTTTGTATAAGTAACATTAGCAACTGAGATTAAAGGATCCAAATCTAAATAGTTGCAACAGGTAATCAGGACTTGGCATTTTAATGGCAAAGACCATGGTGAAGAGGTTCAGAACTGGCTTAGCAATTGCACACTAGAGACCAATTGTCCTTCTATGTTTGCCTCACAAAGTGGAGGTGATTTTTTTGTCATTTTATTTTTAATGGAGAAATGATAACTGCATATTATATTTATGAGATTCATTCTGCTGACGACTACAGTGACAATGTGTTGTGTAATTCAGAATTTTTAAAAGGGCAGATTTCAAATGTTCTCCTCACAAAAAGCTGAAGGTAATTAAGAACCTTTAGTGCTCTGAGAGACAGAGCAAGGAGGAGGTATTTAGGAGGAAATAAGCCTACCAATTAGCTACTTTGATTGACCAGAACAATGACATGTGCCTGGGGGCACTGTGGCTGTGAAAGGGACTGGTTATAAACTCCTAATTGACAGATTGGATAAAAATTATTCATTTAGTACTTAAACATTGACTCTCCTTGTAACCAGTGTTTCAAAAACATATTAGCCACTTTCAGGGTAAAAAGTCTAGACAAATAATTACATGTACATACTCACTATGTTACAAACAAAGAAATGTAGTTTGTGTGAAAAAGGGCAAGAATAAGGAATGAGTCCTGCACTCCTGCTGGCCTTTCTGTTGCTACCCACGAGGCAGGAAACCTGGCTGGTAGCCTGGTGTTATGCTGAGCATCAAGACTTAGGACATGGGCTTTAAGATTCAGAGGAATATCTCAAGTGTACAGACAGCCCTCTGTGTGCACAGGATGTGTGTGTATGGATTAGACCAAGCTTGTCTAGAAAATAGTGAGAGGGAGAGAGAGAGAGAGAGAGAGAGAGAGAGAGAGAGACAGAGACCGAGAGAGGGAACAGAGACAGAGACAGAGAATATTATGTCTGTACTGAACATGTGCTGGTTTTTTAGCCTTGTCATTATATTTCCTTTACTATCAGGAAGATTTTTAGTTTGATGTAATTCCATTTGTCTACTTTAAATTTTGTTTCCAGTGCTTTGCAAGTTTTTGTCTAAATTCCAATGTTGTTAGAATTTCCCCATGTTTTCTTCTAGTAGTTTTATAGTTTTAGTCTTAAATTTAAGTATTAAATGTGTTTTAGTTTTTTAAATAACTGATGAAAGATAAAGGTCTAGTTTCATTCTTTAGCATGTGGCTATTTAATTTTTCTGGCATCATTAATTGAAAAAACAGTTCTTTCCCCAATCGTGTTCTTGGTAGTCTTGTTGGAAATCAATGCCTGTAGAGATACAGGTTTACTTCTAGGCTCTCTCTTCTATTCCACTGGTCTGTGTCTGTGCTTCTTGAGCATCTCCAAGTTTTAGTGTTCAAGAAAGTTTTGGGACCAATGCCCCATGAGCATCAAGGGATAACTGCTCTTAAAGAAGTCATTTTTCTTCTCACATTTACTATTATACTTTAATTTCTCTACTCTCTTTTTCATTCCACTCCCACAGGTAACCCTCATTATCAAAATTATCTTCCCTTTATTTTGTGCACACATGAACATACACATTATATTCTTGTAGCCTCTTTTTTTTTTTGCACAAAGAGTGGCTCATTGTACATATATATCCTTTTGCACCCTGTTTTTTTAATTTAACAATTTTTATCAATTCATAGAGATGATTTTCATTATTTTTTAAAACAGCTGCAAAGTTCTCCAATGTGTAGGTTTATTTCATTCATAGTTTATTCACCTACTCTCATGTACGCACATTTTTTGTTGTTTCCAATATTTCAGAATTACAAATCATATTATAATAAATAATATTGTTCATATACATTTTTGTAATGTTGGAAGTACATCTTCAAGATATATTGTGGTCTCACTGTTAATGTCATCCCAAAGTTTATATGTTGAAATTCAAAGATGATGATACTTAAAGGTGAAGTCTTTTGGGGAGTGATTATACAAGAATGGATCCTTATGAAAAGAGTGAATGCCCTTTTAAAACAGGCACAGGGCAGCTAGCCCAAGTCTAACTATTTAGTGCAAGCTGGCCTTGAACTCACTCCATACCCTAGCCTGGCCTCAAATTTGCAGTGATCCTCCTGCCTCAGCCACCAAGTTCTAGGATTTGAGGCATGTATATCAGGCTTGGCTCATTTTCCTTTTCTACCATTGAGGACACAGTGAGAAAAGACCATCTCTCAGCCAGAACTTGGGCGCTCAGTGGGCACTGAATCTGGCAGTGTCATGATCTTGGACTTGCCAGCCTTCAGAACCGTGACAAATGTTTCTATAGTTTATAATGCCATTCATTTTATAGTATTTTCTTTCACAACCCACAGTCCTATCACATATCATTAAGGGTGTATGTGAAGGTCACTGACTTTTGTATATTAACTTGCTAACCTGTCATGTCTTTCAGGTTATTTGAACCCCTACAATGTTCTAAGGTTCTCTAGATATACTCTTTCGTAGTCTGCACGTGGAGATAATGCCTTTGAATCTATTTGTGTACATCTACTTAATTTTTAAAGTATTATTGCATCTCCCAATAACCCCAGCAGAGTCTTAAAAAGGAAAAGATAATATTCCTACCATTAGTGAAAATACCTCCAATGTCTTCCCCCCTAAAATAAATGTGCTGTGTTGCTATGTATGTGTATGTAGTTGTATGTGCATATAAATTATATTCAGAAAGTATTTCTAAATTACTAATATTTAGTATATTTATTATAATGGGCTTTGAATTTTATGATAGGTATTTTCAGCACCTATGAAGATAATCCCGTGGGTTTGTTTTTTTTTTCCTTTAGTCAATGTTATAATATATGATATCAGTGAATTTCCTGGTATTTCACAAATCTTCCATTACTCGAACAACTACAACTTCGTCATGGTGTATTTCTTAAAATGGCACTAGACTGTGTTTCCTAATTTTGCACCAACAGTCAAGAAGATATTAATTTGTATATTTGTATCAAATTCTTTGCCTTTCTTTTATTTCTAATTCTCTCTCCCCATTTTATGGTTCTTTTAAATTTATATTCTTTTGCTTTTCATTTATGCCTATTAAATTTTCATATATAACAAGAACACTCCCTCGAGTGCCTTCTAATTTATTGTTTCTTTCTCACCTATTTTTGTTTTTCATTCTCTTCCTGAGTTCAGCCAAGTCCATTTTTATTTCTTTCAGATTTATCCATTTCTGTTCTTAGGCTTTTCAACTTCTAATTCAAGATGTTTTTTTCATATTCTCAATGTTTGAATGATTATATAAACTTCGTCTCAAGTGCAGACTCAGACATTTTTTCTGCTTCAGGATTTGTCTTATGGAATGTGAGGGCGACTTCTCAGTTGATATGTGTAAAATTTTCTTTCCTGATTCTTTGCAATATAAGTTTATAGATATGCTCTTTTATTCTTATAGTGTGGGGTGATTTATAAGACTTCTGCTTGAAAGATAACATCCCGCAGTAACACGAGATGCTTATATTTTCGACATCATTTGCTCATGTCTGCCAGGGGTGAGAAGAAGAGCCCATAGTCCCCCAGCATCGTGCGTCTGATCTTGCAGGACCCTAAAATGTACACCTTTTCATCCTTTTCTTTTCATTACCCAGTTGCAAAAGGTTCTTTCTCTTTCCTTTCCATTTTTTCATTCTTCCTTTAACAACATGTTTTGAACAATTCCTTTTACGGAGCTCCTGACCCTTTGCACAACACCCGCTCTGAAGTCCTTTCCTATAGTTCAAGCTGTGCTCTGCCCAGTGCTGTTAAAATAGTTGTACACGAGGGTGAACTTTCTTTTTCCCTGGTAGCTTTTGATGAAACCTCAGTCCCTTCACTGCCTTCTCATCTTGCCTTCCCCAGAGTTTGCCTCATGTGCCTGTAGTTAGTAGGGAACCAGTTCAGGATGGGGCAAACAGCACCGGAAATCTTACTTGGAATATGGTAACTTCCTCTTTGTAGTCAGAGTCACATTAATGTTTAGCCTTCTTTGTTTTCAGGTTATATCGCTTCTCGGCCTTTTGGCTAAGATCAAGTGTTTTCAGGTTATACTAAAGGCGTAGTTTTATGTAGATTTGCATAGTCTTTATTGTTAGATTTCATCATAGGAGTTAGAAAGAGGTATGTAATCAAGCAGCTGTTACATCTTTAGTCACCCATTATAGTCATTTTAAAGTGCTCACCTGACAACTGAAAATACTTGAATCACCGATTTGCTTTTATTGTTCCTTTTCCCTTGTTTATTGGTCACATGATCCTCCCTCTTAGCACGGCCAGTAACTCTTGTTTGCAGAAAGAGTATTGTCTACAAAGGACATAGAGTTTCCACACATTATTATATTCCACAAGAAAATTTTGTTTTCTCCTACCTCAGATTGGATTGTGTCTTCCCAGATTCATATTCTAAAATTCTAAATCCCAGTGTGACTATATTTGGAGACGGGACCTCCTTCTAAGAAAGTAATTAAGGTGAAATGAGCCCACAAGGGGGGACCCTAACCTCAGAGAGTCAATGGCATACAGCAGGAAGGGAACTTTCTCAGCCTCTTCCTTCCTTTTCTCCCCGCCTCCTCCTACATCCCGCAAAGGCCTCTGAGGAGGTGACAAGAAGGGAGCTGTCTGCAGGCCAGGAGGTGAAAATCCCTAACCGGAATCCCTTCCCAGAAAGTAAATGCCCAAAGGTGGAGCTTGGGTTTTACAGGATACAGAACTATGAGAAATGTCTACTGTGGAAGCCACCCAGTCTATATATAGTATTTTGTTGTGGTGACTCAGCTACTAGGCACATTACTGGCTCCCCTTCCTTCAGTACAATTGGGATTAAACTAGGATCAAGCTTTAGTAAGAATTTACTTTTCATTGCAAGCATAGTGTTCTTTGTCTCTTCAGCACTAAAAGATTGCCGGGGGGTAAATTTCAGAAGTTTCTGACTAATTTTGTGGCTCCTTGCCCTACGTACGTGTTTTCAAAATAGGAAAAAAAAAAAAAACCAAAAAAAAAAAACAACCCTCGACATCTCTTGGGTTGGCCTTCTTCCTGCTTAGTGTTCATTTTCTGAGCTCTGTGACACATGAAAGAGTTCAGGACAATGAGAAGAGCCAGTCATGCATTTGAAGTTTCGAGAGCTTCCAGAGCTTTACAGGATTTACACAAATTTTGCAGGTTTCTCTTTTTCCAACACAGCCCCTTTTCCTAGGTCAAGTCCAAGTGTCTGTTTCCCCAGGACAGACAAACACCCTGAATGGAAAATAGCTGATGATCACTTCGTACCAGAATTATTCTTGCTTTAGAATTTTAATTCATCTTATTATCTGTTTTCCTTTTGCAGATTTCAAGAAAGTGACTTTTGTAATAAATGAGAGGGTCAACCTTGGAAGCACAAGTCTTTATCTAATCTTTATAAAATTGAGCTTTCTAAATGATCAAACAGAACTAAAATGTGTTTGTTAGAATGAGTGAGTAGAGTTTGATGAGTGAGTTTGTTAGAATGAATGACTTCCTCTAATTGTGCCAGCCTTGCGATCTTATGTGGGCAACTTTTCCATACCATAGTGGAACACAAAACATTGTGTGTTGGTGATATAGCAAAAAGTACAGTGGCCAAGATTTAGGATTTGTTTGATACGAGGGCATATTTTTGAAAAATGAAACAATTAGATCCAATCTAGAGCCTTCAACTCAGCCTTTATTTTCATCAATATTTTTGCCTTTCAAATTCTCCTTCATCTCTAAGATGCAGAGTAGTAGATGAGAGAGTCGCTTACTGACTCAGGGTAGCAGGGACTGGGTCAAACACAGTTCCTCACCTGTCTGGAGCCCACATCACAGGAACCAGCAAATATCAC
This sequence comes from Petromus typicus, assembly GCA_004026965.1. Lineage (NCBI taxonomy): Eukaryota > Metazoa > Chordata > Mammalia > Rodentia > Petromuridae > Petromus > Petromus typicus. The sequence goes on from PVIR01008580.1 coordinate 25,407, forward strand.
TTAGTCCTTTTGCAGATTATCTAGAAGATTAACCTGAATAAATACATAGCACAGAAGTAAGGGAACCCCTACGTGAAAGTTATTGGCAAAAACTGATACACAATATGACTGTCAGACACTTGTGAAGCACTCCAGCAATAACTGATCTAACCAAACTGGAAATTCTACTTTAGAAAATAAAACAATTATCATTCCTGAAATTAAATTATCTTAAAACCTCAAAACAAGTAGAATCCCATCCATTCAGGTAAGAAATTTTCAGAAAATAAACTGTAAGAGAAAGTTCAGACTACAGATAGCCTTAAAAATAGCTTCAGCTTCCAGTGCCAGCTGTAGCTATTGGCCACCCAGCCCCTGGCACAAGAACATCACTCACTGTTGTATTTACACACATCACTGCCAAGAACAGCACACAAACTGAACGAAGGGCAGAAGTGATTATGAGAAAATTATAGGTAACATTATATATTACTTATCACTTGATTTTTTTTTCCTCGTTGGAAAATAATACTTGTCAAGATCAGTACGTAAAAGTAGTATAATTATCTTAAAAACTGCCAGGCTATAGGAAATTATTGATTCTCATAGAAAAACCTAGATAGGAAAAAAATCAATTTTAGGTGTAAAATAGTGAAAAATATTATAATGTGTGAACAAACTCATTTAATTTATAATTGTGGTAATGTTCTGCAGCAAGATAATTGGCCATGAGGGATGGTTCCTGTTAAATAATTTTAAAATGTTCATCTTTTTACAATTTAATTTTCTAATTTAACCATAAATAAAGCAAACATAACGGTGCCACAGAGTATGAAGAAAACATATGGGCTTTGGAATGAAATAGTTCTGAATTCAGATCTTTGCCCTACTATTGCTGGCAATTGAAGTAACTCTCTGAACCTCATTGCCTTCATTTGCAATATAGAAATTACAGAGAGCTCTGAGGAGCCATTTGTCTTACAGGTGGGTAATTAGGAGGAGCTGGTAGAAATTAGCAGCAGTTGTTCTGGTAAAGGAGGAACTGTATAGAGTAGCCAGGGCATAAGAAGAGGCAAAGACAAAACAAGAGAGGGGACAGGCACAGCCACAGCTCCCGCATGACTTTTATTCCTTTTACCACAATAATGAGAAGTAAAGTGAGACTCTGAGCAGGTAGAAATAAAGGTCTGGGTCAAAAAAATGTACGATTGAACCAGGTGTACAGTCTCAGCACTTAGGAGGCTGAGGCAGGAGAATCGACTCAAGTTTGAGGCCACACTAGGCTACACAGTTAGTTTAAGATCAGCCTGGACTACATAATGAGAGTGTCTCCAAACAAAACACACAACTGGACTCCATTACCAGTGCCCTAATAACAAAATCATTGTTTTAGCATACTAACATTGCAATTGAAATACCTTCACTTTAAGAATTATCTAGAGGATGTCTAGAAGGGGATTAAGTCCCAGACAAAAATCCATGTCAAAAGGTAGTATGTATAGTTGATATTGTGAAATAGAAAATATTTAAAAGAAAAGAGGATGTAGGGATAAATAATGAGGGGGAAAAGAACATGACAGTAATAAAGAAAAAAGGAAACAAAGATTATGTATGTAGGGGTGTGGGTTGCAGGGAGGGTGGAGAAAGTAATAAATCTTATCCAACTCATCAAAGCCATGTTAGAGATACTGTATATATTTACAGGCTAGAAAAACAAAGCAAGCCAACACACTGCCTTACAAACTAGTTTAAAGTTTAAACTGCTTACCTCAAAATTTAATCTTTAATTTAGAAGACTAGGAATTCTCAGATGAAAGCATTAAAAATATCACTGAAACATTAAGGTAAAGAAAAATGAAGGCCTCTAATAATTGATATTCTGGCCCCTCTCTCTGACTAGATACTGCACAATGAGAATGTGTCTTGCTGAGTGTACAGTCTACGGTTTCTCAAAAATCTGTCATTACTTGTGAATGAAGGGATAGTTAAGAGAAAAAGAAAGCCAGTTGAGAAACTGTATCTATCTTGGTGCTATCAGATATAGGTCTTTGAAGGCTTTTACCTTTAATCACCATTCCTCTCTCTCCAGTTCTAAACATTAAGCAAACCATATAAAACTAGGTACACATGAAATCTGACTAAAACTTTAGATGAGAAATTAGCAAGATTAAAGGGATTATGAGGAACAAAGGAGGGTACTGTGATGAAAGCAGTGTACCATATTGATTCGATGATTTTAAACACGTGTGATCTTCAAAATAGAAGATTGGATTTTATTATAGCAATTGAAAACGCCATTAACTTCACAAACATTTAACAGTCTCCAGTCTCAGGATTTCATAGCAGAGTTTAATTTCATTAAATGGTAAATGTTTAAATTGGTCTAAGCTATGTTTTCAATAAACATATTTCAGTTGCTCTCTAAACATCAAGAAAAGAAGCAAAGCTTAATTTTGTGTCCGGCACAGGTAGGGATTTATGGGACTAAATGGTCATTGGCCCAAATAATCTATAATTTTTCAGGCACAGAGATAACAACATGGTCCTAAAAATCTATAATTTTTTTAGACAGAGATGCAAGCTCACCAAGGAGAAAAGTTGATTGCTGCTTTCCTAAAATCGAATTTTGGTAGTAAGTGATCAAAACACTATTGAAGTGGTTTGAAGGAGAAGAGGGAACAGAAGCAAAAGTGAACAAGAGTAGGAATTTATTTTCTGAAGTCTGTGACTCGTACAGACGTAGCATGCACTTCAAGTCAGGTCCAAGATTTCTACTCGTTCTAGGAAGTAGAATTCAGTTTTTAACTCAGATGTCTCTAGACTGTTTCTTATTCTCAAACACACTCTTTCTTTTTATTTCACAGATAGTAACTCCACCTATTGATGAGGTACAGGATGACATTTCAAACTGTATGTCCATTGTGCTATGACCAGGCCAGGGTGATTCGTAGAGCTGTGACCTCTGACATATATCATTTCCTTGTGTCAGGAAGATTAGGAAACGTTTCTACTTGCTATTCTGACACATTCAATTAGGGATTGTTAAAGTCTACATGGCAGTCTGTATAACTTCTAACATTACATATAGAGAGAGACTTTTTTTCTTGTAATTCCAACAACCAAAGCCCTCAAACTGAGTCTGGCTTAAAAAGTGTGTCTGAAGGACATCGAGCATGAAGAAGTACTTTTTTTTTTTTAACAGGTTCTTGGTTACGTTATGAATCAGCACAGAGGCAAAAAAGTACAGGAGAGAAAGTGCAGTCCTACTTAAACTTGAGGTTACTTGTTTCCAATTAGGTAACGAGGTGTGTTCTTTTCTTGTCTGGGCCTGGCCTCTCCAGGTAAACCACTGTTAAGTGATCTGTCCACTTGTACTGTTATGCCGCTGATAGATGCCTAGTTTTATCTCTTTCCCAAGCTTATCATGACTTGGTATGCTGTGTATTAAAATTTGACTCTGTGGGGAATGCCACAATCATTTGGGTTGTTCTAGGACAGGAAAATACATGGTGGGGATAACATCAGTGGGAAGATGTGTGTTAGTTTGCTCTGAGAGATGAGTCTGATTTCTCTACACATGGGGTTTAATTGGATTCTAAAATTTGCTCTTGTTAAAAAGCACAGCTCAAAAAAGTTAGTCTTTGGAGCATAGTGTATGCTTGTCTTTCTGTTATGATCAGATAAAGAAAATAGAGTGTTTTTAGTAAAGTTAGTGAATTTGTCTGTGGATGGGCATATTTCATGTACCACAATACAGACGTCAATGGTCTGTAGAGTCACTTCAGCTGTGTTGCTTCCAAATCGTTCTCAAGGAAGCGCATTAGCACTATGTAGTTTGGCATAGAGAAGAATGTAGATTTGGAATTATTAAACTGGATTTGTGCCGTGGTCCTTAACTCCCTATTTGAAAGGTATTGAGCAGTTTATTTTACCAACATGTGAACCTCTGTGGAAAAAACAAAACAAAAAGCCTGCTCTACCTAACTTATGGGGCCAGCATCAGACCCTAATAAAATAAAGCTTGTTTCTAGCTATGTCTCTCTTGTGAATGCAATGACTCAGAAGCTGTGTCTTATTCAGTTTTGTGAGCTCTAATCCCTGATTTTGTGCCTAGCAGTCAAAGAATGCTTAATGAATATTTTCAGATGAACAAATAAAGAGATGGACGAAGGAGTGAATGAAAGCCATGGTATAGAGAGAAATAATAGATATTATTTAACGCTGACTCAGAGAAGTTCTGAGATGGAACAAGACTGTGACAGTAGGTTGGAACTTGGTGTTCCTATATTTCACTCTGCATATTTTTCCTAGCTTCCTCTAGCAGAAAAGAAGCTGAATTTCAAGATACAGGAAGAATACTGACTCTCTGAGTAAGAAAATAGCCAAGAAAATGACTCCTCTCCAGCTCAAAGAGAAACATTAATTAAGACATGGGCAAGGAGCAAAATGGAGAACTCAGAAGAGTGGATTGTATTATAATTAACACTTAGTCATTCCTCTAAATTTTAAATTGTTAACTGTCTTGTTGCAGAGCCCTTTGAATTATTTAAGGTATTTCTGAAGGAAGCTTTGAAAACCCCAGAGATGGCTTTTTATCTTTTTATAAAGGTTCTTCCTACTTCCGTCTAGCTTCTCTGTGCAAGTTCACATGATATACAGCCTGGGGAACTGGGAACGGTTCGAGGGAAAGCTGAGGCTTTCCTGCTGTGTGCACTGACAAGTGGGCATCTTCCACTGTGGGACAATATTCCATCCATGTGGTTGTGTGGCTTCCAGAATTATGGGTCCTGAAGTGTTCATTTTTATCATTGCTTAAAAATCTTGTACCATTTAGTGTTCCCAGTGAGGAAAACAGTACATTGATTACTGTTTTTAAATCATGCCAAATATAGATCATAATGTCTATTCAAGCTTGTATACATGTGTTTAAATGAGGAATAAATACCATAAAGGGAAGGGAATATGGCAAAAGGATATTGAGATGGGTACTATAAAATATTATCCTCTAATTCTTGGATCTTCTGAGTAAATACACCATATTTTATCACTCATGGTCACAGCCACATAGAATGCAGCTCTGTAGAAACATTCTCAGTGTTTGCCCAGTCCCAAGGACAAGGGTGGAACAAATTCTCAACAAGAATATCTACAGTCTGTGTCAGGTGAGTGATATAGGTAGTTACATGGAAAAAAATCTCTGACTATGATCACATTGGATTTTTTTCATATTCACTTGTAAGAAGGAGATGTTTCTCAGCTCTAAAGTAACACTTCAGGGCCTGAAGATGGTGAGAGAAGAGACTAGATCTTAGCTTCTCCTTCTTCCCAGAGTACAGAGAAAGATCCCAAGTCATGATGACAATTCCTAGGCTGGTAGCAAAGCCAGTGGTCTGTACAGAGTAGAAGAGAATGAAGCTCTTAGTTACTCTTTCCTTTTCCTGAACACAACTGGCCCTGTGGCTTTTAAACACATGGTAATACACTACATCTCATTATTTCAAGAATGCACAAACTGATAGTGAGATACCACTTTTGTATAACAGCATCAATCATTTAATGGTTTTTTAGAAGGTGAGTACAAGTAGGTACTTTTGTTAATGAAAGTTGAAGTGGACAAATTCTTTGGAAGTCTATTTGGAAACACACTGTAATATGAAGTCAACTCACCAAATATGTAACATATACACATCTCTAGGACTTTGTTTTTTACAGATACAGTTACTGTAACAGGCAAAACCATACCTAGAGTGATGCTTATCACAGCCCTTTGTACTGGGTGAGAATAAACTTGCAGATAGTTTAGATATCTGATGATAGTAAAATGCTTAAACTAGAAGTTTATACAATAATGTCGTATAGTGCTGACTAGAGGAGTGTCTTAGCCAAATTAGGCTGCTGTAACAAAATTACTCTACTGAGGCTCTTAAGCAGCAGGCATTTACTTCTCAAAGTCTGGAGGCTGGAAAGCCCATCTTTAGGCCACCAGCATGGTTGGGTGCTAATGAGCGCTCTCCTCATGGCTTGCTGATGGCTGCCTTCTCCTTACATTTTCATGTGGTCACCACTTTTGGTATCACATTAATACTATCACATTAAGAAAAAGGACTTCAATATGAGAAGGTGACAGAGGAGGAAATGACATAAACATTCTACCCATATAACAGAGAGACGCTGATATGGATTTATTTCCAAGATATTTGTTAAATGAAATAAATTAGGTGCAGATATATGAACAGGTCTTCTGCTGCTGTCCTCTCATTCATTATCCTACAACCAATCTGACTTTTCTCTTTCAGCTCATTTCATTCAGCCTCAGGACCTTTGTTGCTGCTACCCTCTCTTCCTGGAGTAATTGCATGGTTTTTACCAAGCTAGCTCTGCTTATCTTTTAGTTCTCTGAAAATTCTGCCTCTTCAGAGTGAGCTTCTAGCCAATGAGTTTCATCTACTTAAAGAATCAGCTTATTTTGCAGAAACTGTGCTGCTACTAATGCATGTGTGAGAGTTCATGATAGCTAGAGTGCCCCCTTCCTGACACTTACATGGAGTAATTCAGTTTGATTTTCTTCACAGTATTTAACACTATTTTTTTAAGGTTTTTTTTTTTTTTTTTTTTTGAGACAGGGTCTCGCTTTGTGGTTCAGGCTGGCCCTCAGCTCAGGCTCAAACTCACATCACAACAATTCTCCTGCCTCTGCCTCCCGAGTGCTGGGATTACAGGCATGAGCCACCACACCCGGCACTGTGGTATGTGGTACAGATTGATGCTGGGGTGAGTCTCCACGCCCAGTATTGTTATGTGGCTACCAGGGATCGAACCCGGGCCCTTGCGCTTGCAAGACAGGCGCTGGAACCACTGAGCTAACTCCCTGGCCCCATGGTATTTAACACTATTTGAAAATACATCTTTTTAAAACTTGTTTATAAGTTCATTACCTACTCTTCCCTATGGCATATACTCCAACTTCCTAGCATTTAAAGCCATTTGGACAGGGATTTTAAAATGTTTATCCTTATGTCTGCCACATTTTGAGCTATGTCAAATAAAAGAGACTCTTAATAAGTGTTGAATGAACGAGTGTATGAATAAAAAATATGTTACCTGTACCTTAATATATACAATATTTTTCTAGAAAGTTACTTAGGAATTATTAGGCTGTTTTTTCCATGGTAGGGGCAGTAAGGAGATTCTTTCTCTGGTTTCAGCCTGAGACAGAGAAGAGCTTGGGCACCACGCCTGTCCTAGCTCTGCCCACATGCAGAGAGGTGTGACTTTCCCCTGGGGGGGAGGCAGCATAATGTTGTCTCAGTAGCTTTCATTTTATGTGCATGGAAGAACAGCTACCTTGAAAACAGAGTGGCTCTCTCATATTAAAAATCAGAAAATATTCAGAAACTATTTCTCATTCCCTAGCTCACCTTTATACGCTGCTACATTGTGTGAGTTGGGACTATTTACATTTCCTTTCCCACTCTCCCCTGCCGGGTGGGTGCCTATGAGTTTTACCAATGGGATCTGAAGAATACTAGAAGCCAAGAGAAAGGGATGACTGTTCTTCCTATTTTGGGGGCTTCTGTTAGAGGAAATCTCAAGCAGCAGCTCACAGTTGGCTGCAGCTTCTATTCCTGTCACATTCTTTCCGATCTGAGCCACGTACAGCTCTGTTCCCACCGAGCCATCCAGCCCTTCCTGGGTGCGCTCCTTTCCTTTAGCAATGAACTCTTTACCCTTAGAGAGTCTTAAGAGAACCATCTGGTACATGAACTTCCAACACCAGCTTCATGGGTTTTCCCCAAGAGGCCCAAGCACAAGTCCTGTAGGCACCTCCCTCTAATGTATAGGTTGTGGCTACATGGTTCTTTCTCTGTGTGTGTAGGTTGTAGTTGCTTCCTGCTGCCATTGATCCTGGGCCTCCCTCAGCACCCTCGTTCTCTTCTGTCAGCCTTCCAACATCCATCTAACAAGTTCTCTGTACTAACTCGCATGAATTTTCTCTTCTTCCTAGAGTAGCACCAGTGCAGTGCTAATGTGGGGCCTTCTTTTCTTGGTCTTCATTCTTTTCTTCAGTGATCATTATTCAGACCCATTAATAGACTCAATTCTTATCCATGTCAAATTCTTACTTGCTCTTTCCATTTTAAAGGCTGCTACGCACTTCAAATTTATTGTGTTAAGAATAAACTCCTAATACTCCAATCTATTACTCTAGCAGAATTCTTCCTTTTGGTAAGTAATATCTCTGTCGATTCATTTCTTTGACCTAAAACCCTGGAAGTTAAACTAGGAATGTATCTCAGTGGTAGAGTACTTGTCTAATATGTACCAGGAGCACCAGGAAAATCCTAGAAGTCATTTTTGTTTCCTGCTAGTCCCTGATTCTGTATATTCTGTGCATCAGCATACCATGTTAGTTGTGGCTGCCACGATGCACCCCATCTATTTCTATGCATCTCTTCTGCCATTATCTGCATCCAGATGCTCTTTATCTGTCATGTAGACCACTGCAGTCCTCCTATTCATAGTCTCTTTTAACTTTTCCCTTCCTTGGGTTGTTTTCCCACATCATATCTGTAATATTTTAAAAGTATAAGTCAAAATGAATACTGAATCAGAATTTCTCTCAGTGACTCTATAGGATTTGCTCCTTACCATCACTTCTCACTCCATCTCTTCCATGTCTACTAACATCAGCTGTTACCACTGAGGCTCCTGTCTTGACAATTTGCTTATTCTTCTATTTGTGTCCAGCAGGGCGCTTATTATGCACTGTCACATCTCCACCATTTCCATACCTGAAATATTCTCTATTCCCTAAAAGATGCTGGGAAATATTTGTTGACTTTATTAATGAAAAGATGCTTTTAATATCCTCTCATAGAGCTTGAATTATCCCAGAATTCGGTTCTGAAAGCATATAGAATTTGTTATCACTTTGAATGGAAATCTACAGAATTAGATTTGTCTTCTATTTTCTTTTCCTAGGGAACTTTCTTAAGGAGTAACAGCTTACAGGATCAAGACTTGATGACATAGCTGATTTCCTTCAGATAAATAATACATAAATCAAAGAGGTTACAGATGAAGATACACCAAAATCTGCAAGATTTTTTTTTACAACATGAGATTCATGGCCTTTAAAAATATGTAGAACAAGATGAGACAAATGTTTTCCGAAGATGTTCAGGTGCTCTTTTCTAAAAATAACATCCTTAACCACAAATCAATGTTTAAAGCCAGATGGTTAATGAAGGCCAGCCAGGAACCTCCTATAATTCACAGTAATGAGTATGCTAATGAGCTCCCATTATAAACCAAACGGCATCGTGACACACTATATCTATTTCAAATAACAGTGATTTGATTATTTCATATGTTTCAAAGCTCAAAGTTAATTTACAGGAAAAATATTAGAAAGCCTGATGGATGAGTTATCACTCCCAATGAATCAATCAAAAGGTAGCTGAACTGTATTAACAAGACCTTTTCATTGGAAACATCAAATGTCATCAGGAATAATATAATACTCAAACCTGGATAAGGATTAAAATCTTTCAAAACCATGAAAGCAGTCTTATTACAGCACTTCGGTTGAAAAGAAATGCTTCCCCTTCAATTCTTTGATGCCTTTGCTTTTAAAATAGGCTCCCAAAAGGTTGAGTTCTATTGGACCGAATGCTTTGGGGACGCTTCCATGATAGAAAAATGCCAGCAATTGAATTTCATTTTTAGTATCAAAAGCAAATATTTATTTTTACACTGAAAGTTCACGTGATCTCAGAGAGATAGTCTGAAAAGACTTTCCAAGGTATCCAATCAGATGTGGCAGGAGCGCAGCACAGAGCAGACCACTGGATGTGGCTACTGCTCTGAGGAGACACGTCCCCTTCCTGCCTTTCTATTAGGGGATGGGAGGCTCCGGGTTGTACACTGTGATTAACAAAGTGAGGTCCTCAGTGTGTTTCATTATGTCTATCTAAAGTCAACTAGGCTGCTCACCAATTAGGTACTTGGTACATACACTGTCACAACTGAGATTTGTGTTTGATGCTCCAAATTTTTACACCATTTTATTAAACTATTAAACATTATTTTATTTTTACACTATTTTATTAAACTGTTTGCTCTTGGAAATTCTAAATGGCAGACAAGGTCAGACAAACTCTGATTTTCTATATAGTTTCTAAATTAACCTCAGCTATATTTCCTGAAGACTGCAGGTTTATTTTCCAAAACATGTCTCCAGTCTAAGTGCAAAAAGACAAAATTGAAGGTTTGGAAATTATTTTGAAACCCAGAAGATTAAATGAATTTCACCATTTTCTACCACTCAGTTCCATCTATGCTGGCAGGTAGGCCTTTACTCTCCAGGGAAGAGACTGAAAGTCCCTAGAAAATAGTATTAACTCAGAAGGAAAATTCTGATGATGCTAACAGCAAATGTTTCCCAAGCAAATATTCCAACCTGATCACTCCACATAGAGTTCATAATATGAAATGTCTGTTCATATCTTACAAGTGGTCAATGAACTGTTAAAGTAGTGTGAGCTAGGTATGGTAGCACATGCCTGTGTTCCCAGCACTGGGCAGGTCAAGGCGGAAGGATCGCTATGAGTTCAGGACCCATCTGGGTATATAATGAGTTTAAGGACATGCTGAACTGCATACTGAGTCCCTGTCTCCAAAAAAAGAAAAGAAAATACTACCAAACACAAACTGACAGTGTATTTCAAATGGGAGAAAACAATAACATATGCACGTCTAGTTATATGTTATACATGTTATAATATTATATACATATTCTATATGTACATATTATATGCATATTCTATATACATATTATATACATATATGCATATTATATGCATGTAATATACATAATATATGCATTTTATATGTGTATATACATGTTATAGGTGTATTATATATTATACATGTATAAACATATTATATACATATTATATATGCACATCAAATATGAGAAAACAATGAATATATACACATCTAGTTATATGTTATACATATTGTATACAAGAAGATAAACTAGAATTTTTAACTATGATTATTAAACATTAGAAATCAACATATTTTTGGAAAGAGACCCAAACAAATAGATTTAAAGCACCTTGGAGAAAGGACTCTGCAGAGAAATGAGAATCTAAAAATACAAACAATACACCACCAGCATCTACCAAGGCTAGAATGAGAACAGAATATTATACTAAAGAAGCATTCAGAGAAAAACAAGAGCCTTTGCACATTAAAAATTTTATATGTAAAAAGAAAAATCCAGTAGAAGAGTCTTCAGAAAGACTCTTAAGTGAAGATTTAAAAAACTATTGGAAAGTGAGAAGTTGAATTGTGATTAAACATATGGAAAATGAAGAGGATAAAAATAATTTCAACCCCAAGCAATACAAAATTTTAAGAAAGTGATGGCACTCATCCTTCACTAGTTTGTTCTAAATAGAATTTACAGAGACATAATAATGCACCGATATGTAATGTTAACAACAGAAATCACAATACTTCTCTCCTGAATGAAAAGGGAAAAGCAGAAAGGAGAAGAGGGAAGGTGTTTTGGATGATCTCATCTCCTATAGTTGAAAGTTATTAACAGTGCTAAAAAATGAAAAATTCAAAAAACAATGGAAACTCAAGAAGTAGCAGTGAAGGAGGGTCTTGGAGTCATGCAGCTGGATGACAATCAGGTAAAAGACATGAAGGCGAGTGTACAAAGGACAAAGTGTTGGGGAGGGCTGGAGCCGTGCTGTGTTCACAGCAACGCTTGTAAAGTCTTTAGGATCATAATTAACCTTAGTAAAAATAGAAACTAAAAGAAAAGGAGGATGAGGCCAGCATGCAGGTGGGGAAGGGCGTCCAGGGAGGAGATCTGGTTGATGGCCAGCTTGGCTCTGTGTGTCTCCAGGACACAATGTGCAGAGGAAAGATGCTCTGCTTGTGCCCATGGGCTGGGTGGAATCTAAGTCAGTGGTGGGGGTTACAGTCCTTGGCATCCAGACAGGACTCACCTATTAACTTCCGGCTCTGCCTCTGAATGGGTGGATGGCCGAGGGCAACTCACCTAACCTGACCCCCATGAGTGTGGTAGTTCCCCATTCCTCCTGGATTCTTCACAGGCAGTAGCACAGAAGTTTATAGAGAGTGCCTGTCTAGCTGCTTCTTTACAAGTCATCTACATGGCAATTTGCTCTGGGAAAACGTTTACTAAATGTTTTTAAGTGTAAAATGCATTTCTATAGATAACCCATTTGGAGGGTGAGATAGACAGGTAATCTAAAGTAATCATCATAGGACGCTGTTATAAAATACAAACATGTTCAAAGCATTTTTGGAATTTCTCTATAATAATCACCTTCAAAAGGCAAAATCACTTTCAAAAATTAGAAACTAGCTTAAATATCACATGATTTCACTTGTAGGAGAAACCCAGAGTGTAAGTATTTTAAAAAGCAAAATGAAAGGCAGATGCTACAGAATGGGGAGAAGCTACAAATGGGAAAGGGACCAAGAGACGGAGGAGGGAAGAAGGGAGGAGAGAGAAGAGAGAAGTAAAAAATAGTTGACATGTGGCATGACAAATGCCAACTTCCAATGAAGAATGTAGCCATTACGAACTACAAAAATTTGCTGATAAAAATTTAAAATGTTTTATAACTTTGTGTATGTGTGTGTATGTGTGTGTGTGTGAGACCAGGGATTGAAATCAAAACCTTCACGTTGAGCTGAGACCTCAGCCCTTTATTTTCTTCAAATGTGCTCTCATTCAAATTGCCCATTGTGAGTTGAAACTTGTGACCCTCCTGATTCAGCCTCCTAGATTGCTGAGATTCCAGGGTTGGGCCACCATCTGTGACTATGTAGGTTTTTTTCTTTAGTTACAGAATTCACACAATTATTTTTCAAAACACAAAAATACAGAGTTAGTATTGATCGTACTATACAGAAATAGCAAAAAAATTTGGCTTATATATACTAGTTAATTTTTTGTTTACCTACATTTACACATGTAATTCTATACAAATTTGGAAATATGCACATTTGTACCAGATTTTTTTCAATTAGTATATCATAAATAGTTCCCCTTTTACTAAATATCATTCTCATTGTAATATTAAACACTTCATAGTGCTTGCCAGATGCATAATAATTCATTGCTGGGCATATCCAATATTTCCCATAGTTTGCTTTTATAAATAGCACTGTGATGACTACCCATGTATATTAATACATATCTGTTTATTTCAGTGGAAATAATTCCTAGAAATAGAATTTCTAGAACAAAGAGGATGTATAATTTTTAAATCTCTTGATATTCAGCTACCAAAATATCTCTCCACGTGACAGACTCCCCAGCAGCCCACATTTCATACTTTCTAAATACTGACAATTGTACATACATATTGATGGATGCAAGGTGACAATGTGACATTTTGACATATGTATATAGCTTATCGAGGCAGGGAAACAGCACATGCTTGTGATCTCAGCACTCTGGAAGGCTGAGGCAGGAAGGTGCTCAGGGAAGTTAGCAACTTAGGGGGACCCTGTCTGCAAAATTAAAAAGTGCTGGAGGTGTGGATCAGTTCCCTGAGCTCAAACCCCAGTATTGCAAACCAAACAAACATATACTGTGGGGTAACTAAGTCAAGCTAATTAATGTAATGTTATTTCTCATTTTTTTATGATGAAAATGTTTAAAATGTCATCTTTTAGCAATTTTGAAACGTGCAATACATTATTGACTATGGCTACCGAGTATTTAAAAAGTCATACGCAAACTTTTGAATATCCTCAAAACAGACAAATTTGGTTTTGATACAGTTCAATTCCTCATTACATACCCTACTTTCTTCCATCTCTAGGTTATAAACACTTTGAGATCAGAGACCATTTCCTCACAATTCATTGTCTCACCGTCCTTACCAATGAAAAATAATTTTATATTAGTGTGCAGTGAATAAAGTCAGCAATCAAACTAGATTATGCTGTTTGAGTCAAAACTAATACATGGCAGTATAATATAAAGTAATGATACTGACATGTACAAGTCTGAAGCGTAGAGCACAGAGGTTACCAGCAGACAAGTGGAAACTGGGTTTACCTCTTGCCTCTGGTCATGTCTTCAGATGGTCAATTATTTTTTCAGATTATTCAGAGGTGATACTTATTAAAAGAAATCCCCAAAGCACGGACCATGCAGATAATGACAGAAGCGCATTCTGACCTGAGATGCTGTTGACATAAAGTACTTAGAGATGAAGAATAAAATAAACCTCAATAAAAAGCACAAAAGAAAAACATCATTCCTTTCCTTGTTGCTTTGACTCATGTTAAGCTGAGAGAAAAGAAAGAATACGTACGGAAGTCATTGCTCGCAGGAGCTGGCAAGAGAAACTCCTTCCGGTTGGTTCCACGGAGCGGTACCCAGGGCCTCTCCGCAGAGTTGCGTCTTGACAGAGCTCGCGCCACAGAAGGAAGGACACAGAGAAGTCTGAGCTGCACCGTTCCCAGTCAAGGAAGAGGCAGGGGACGACCAGATTCTGCTGTTACAGACGAGTTAAAGAAAACCAGAATGTGCCGAAAAGATACTTTGGGTGAGTGGCTAAAATTGTTTTGAGATTTCAAAGAAAATAATACATCGGAAGGAGAAGATAATAGCAGAATGAGAATTTCTTTGTATGAACATCAGTATCGTTTGCATCTTTTTCTAGCTTCTCAAAAATATTACTATGAACATAAAATCTCACATATACCTTTTCGTTTCCAATTCATTAACATGAACACTCCGCTCAACTGTACGGGAGAAGATGACAACAATTTTTTCACCACTAGAAAATGTGTTATGCAATTGTCATTAAGGTATAATCTGAAAAAAAGTGTTTCATAATGCTGAAAGGAATTGTGAATTAGAAGTAAAACAATTCCTGAGTTTACCTAGAAAAGTGTAAGCTCTGACATTATATGCAATTGAAACATCTATAAAGCAGATATTTAGCATCTTGGGAAAAAAAAGTGAGATCTAAGCCCAGCACAAAGTATTCGATTATCATTCTTAATCAAAATATTCATTGAAAATGTGTAAAAGTCTAAGCTAGGCAGTGGGAAAATAAAAGGTAGAGGATCTGAAAATTGATTTTGAAATAAGCTATGCCTACACACTCATTGACATATTAAAAGAAAATAAAGCAAATTTGGTTGAATGTCTTCCGAAGTGACATTCCTGTATCCTGTCTGGCCATGATGTTACATAACTATTTCTGTTTACGAAGAATAACTGGTTACGTTCTTTTCTTCTACTTTCTAGCACAGAAAGGAAAATCACCTTTTCTTTTCTTTTAAGGTATTTCTATTCAGAGATAATGTTAGTACTTTAAAAGATCCTTTAAAAGCATAGAACATTTCTAGATAGCCCTCATTCAACTTCCCCCAAATGTACCATTTTCCATAGCCAAAGCACCACAAAACTGTGTCTCTATAATGGTTGGATTATACCAGTTTTTCTACTAATATCCTTTGCAAAAAATATGTCAGCATCTAACTCAGGATTCATATATCTTTGTTTATCAGACATTATGAGTTTGATCCGACTTTTAATACTTCTTTAGTTTTGTCATTCTCATGACCTTGGGACTTCTGAAGGACAGACAATATTTTTGTATATGTTCTCTTCTGTGGGTTTGTTTGATATATTCTCACCCTTAGTCTGAGATTTTGCATTATTGGAAAGCGTGCCACAGAAATGAGATATTTATCATCATCATACCGGGTCAGAAGGTAAATATGTCTTACTGTTGGTGATGTTAATCTTGGCAAAGGCTGTGCCTGCCAGGCTTACTCACTGCAGATTGACTGGCGTTTTTGTAATTAATATGTACTTCCATACATGCAATAGCAAATACTTTGGGATTATGCAAATGCCCATTTCTTTACTAATTTTATCCACTAAACAACTCAGTCTGCTTTTCAAAAAAAAGGCAAACCTAATCATTGATAGGAAAATCTACCGGTGACACAAGATGCCTGAAGTTACTTGTGACTGTTGTGGTGACCCTAAAGTAGAGAAACTTAAAATTGGTATAAGGAGAACGTGGCAACAGAAGCAGCCTCCAAAGGACATGACCAATTACCCTCAGCACAAAGAAAACTCTCCTTTCCAATGACTGAGGGCACAGCTGAAATAAATGGCTAAGATTCAAAGAGAAACAGAAGGAATTCCAGACAGATTCCACCGTTATCAGAGCTACATTATCATTTGTATTTCTTAACTCATTTTTGTATTAGTGAGTTATATGGTTCACAGATGGTTTTAAAAAATCATATTTCCAGTTTTCCTTAGATTGAGTACATAAAGAACTATAGGCTTTGGGGTTTTTGAGTCATTAAAATTTGGCAGACTATTGAATGCCATTTGTTTGGTTGGCTTATTAATTTTTCCGCAGCACTGAATTATATTATTGCAAAAATCTGTATTCAACTTACACCAAAAATGTGTCTTCAGAATAATTTGTGTATCACTTAGCCTAGCTATTAGAACCAAAATATTCATGAAGTCACTCTTTACAGAGCTTACCTAAACTCCCAAGAATTCCAGCTCTGGGATGCAAAATGGCACGCCACTGTTAGATAAATTAGCACTTGGGGAAAAAAAGCTATGTGAGTTATCCATGTAAAATACCAAGCATTTGCATTATTATTCAATCAATAATGTCTTGGTTTTAGCTGGGGCAGTATATCACAGCTCATGTATATTTTGTGCTTTCAATGTGCCAGCCCTCAAGTTCCTTGCACAGCTTATTTAATCATCACAGTTTAGATGAGGGGTCACAAATTACAAAGAATCTGAGACTTTATCCTACTCATAAAACTGAGAAATTAGCCTGCTCTGGTTTTATAGATCCTGGCAAAAGACACGAGACTCCTGGATCAGAGACAGAGGACTTTACTACTCACAGAAATAGCCGTGCCCACAGCGCCAGCATTTTCTTGCACTAGTCCTGCAGTCGCACTTCCCAGAGGAATGACACTTGATCCCCGTAGTAGGGTGTGCAGGAGAGAAATGCCACCTGAAGTTGGCAGAACAGAAGCAGCAACGGACTGTTAGTCCTTCCAGAAGGAGACACTCCTGCCATCTTCTGAGGCTTCTTACCATCCAGGCAGAGGCAGGCAGCACCTCTGCTTTTGAGACAGCCCGGTGAAGACAGTTTCCCAACATGACTAGACGTTGTAACTATTCCTCTAACAAAGGAAGAGCTTTAATCTTGGGGAGCTTTAGGAACTTAGGAAGACTTTCAGTGAAGGAATCTTTATTTGCTCTTTCATGGTAGTGTTTCAGCATTTGCAAATTCATTTATTACATAAAATGTGCTCTACCTAAACTGTTACAAATTATCCCTGCACAGGCTCACAAACTGTGAAGGAGCCGGGTGGGCATCAAGATGTACCTGAGATAAGATTTTCTTTGTGTTTTAAAATTATATTGTGAATTCTTCTCTGTGGTATCACTTTACAAGTGTAAATATTAACTTCCTCATATGATTTCACATCTACAATGCTTAAGAAGGAAGCAGGCTGCCATCAAAAAACCATGAGCTCTGAAGTCAGTGCTGAGCTGGGAGTCCAGCCTGTACTTTCCCACTGCTCTGACACTGTTTTCCCACCTATGAAATGGGACTTCTGTGTAATGTCACTGTAGGAAGTAAATGAGATAAGTGACTATGAAATTTCAAGCATGTAGTAAAAGGTCAACAACAGAGACTTAGAAGTAATGATGACCTGCAAGACGATGGTTAGAAAAGTCCCTTTCACTTCTCTTGCATTCAGAATTTGGAAAAGTCAAGAATAAAATCGGAAAGAAAAATTTAAGCCTTATTTTTCCATATAAATGCCTTTCAAGCATGGAGGATACATCATATGGAATTTAACTCTTTTCATTCAAAGATTAATTTTAAACATGGGGTGAAAACTCTTCAAACTGCTGGAGCACTAGCTTTTAGCAATGGAATGGACATTGCTCTTTGAAAAGGTCTCCAAATATTTTTTAATGACTTGCAGCAAGAAAGCTTGTCACTTCCCTAACATGATGTGAATAAAATACAAATATATGGTGGCAACCAGTCAGGGGGAGCTCAGTAGTCTACATTTGCCACAATGCATATCCTAGTGATCCATTCAGAGGGCCTCATGGCTTGACAGGGAATTGTGCCGTGTGAGAGACAGCTTTGCTGATCTTTCCTCCATTCGCACGGAGAGGTATTGGAAGATGAGATTGTGTTTTTGGTTTGTTTTTTATTTAATTCTCTTAAAAGTTATTGCTGCAGCCAATAGATAAAAGAAAGAATAATTGCCTGCTCGGTGGGCAGGCTGCTACCAAGGAAGGAACATGCTCATCACACAGTTGTGTTTTTCAGCTGTGGCAGATGGAACATCACATTCTTTGGTGAGCTCCTCCACCCTGTAAAATTTAATGATTTGCCCTCCCCACAGATTGCCGCACAAATTATTGTCCATGAGAGCTTCATGTTGATTTGCTTTCTAAAGCCTCTCAACTTTAACTAATAGTTGCAATCCGAATTAACAATAACCAAGGAAGTATGGAAATGATGGGTGCATTCTGGTAATTCACTCTAAACTAAGCTTGTTATCTGCATGAAATACAACTGTGGCTCCATGAATAATTCTCAGAAATGTTGAATTTCAAATGAGCACTGGGTAGGATAAACAGTAGTTGAATAATACTTAAACCCCACCATCTGGTATTTTAGTATTTTAATGGGAGCTGAATTTCTTTTATTAGGGTGCTTATTTGAGATTCTCTCTGTGTGTATTCCTGCCTTGTGCAGAAGGAGTTCTATAAATTGGGAAGGAGTAAGAGTTATGATTCAGGACAATTTTCTTTTACAGTAATCCTCTTAAAGGAAAACCTGAGTGTTAAAATCTCAGCCATTTTCTCTCAGGGACAACTCTGAGTGTGTCTTAAACCTGAGAATTTATTTTCAAGATTCCATAAGGTTGGTACAGGGGAAAGAAACAGTCACTCAAGTCATAAGGAAGAAAAAAAAGAGAGGATTTGATAAAGATTAGTGACATAAAACAAACAAAAATGATTAATAGAAAAAAAAGTAAGACCCAAAATAATAACTGTACCTTAATGATCTTTGGGAGGAAAAGAGAGAATAAGAAGTAGAGTATTTAAAAAATGAAATGAGTTTCGTGAAAGGAAGATCTAATGGGTTCCTTATATTTGGGAAAAATAATGTAATTTCCCGAAAGTTTCCTGCTACCATATTCCTATGATCTGATGTTAAATTTTCAAGAGAATCTTCCTGATTCTTGAAATTCAATATAAAGAAATACAAAAGAAGTGAGAGATCATAATAAGGGCATGTATGTTGTTCCTTGTTATTTACCAAATCCTTTCCGTGCCTTTTCCCTGTGATGGACATGTGAAGCTCCGCATGGGTAAGCAGAAATTCCATCGTCATCCCTACCCCAGCAGTGCCTTGTACTCCCTTTTCCTGTCAAAACTCCCAAATACAACTGTTAACATTTCAAATTAACCCTAAGGAAAGTGGTAAAGATATTCCACAACTGTTCCAAACAAAACTATGATATGCTTGAAATATACCTTCTGGCTCGGAATTCAGTTCTTGTGTAATTACACTAGACCTCTGCTACCACCTGAAAAACAGACCCTAGAGATGGCCATTTATGCTTCATTTCCTGGATTAAAGCTGAGAGAACAGTTAAAATTTGACAAAGCAATTTTCTATCCAGCACCTCATTTAATGTTCACAGGAACTGTCTAAATATTTATTTTGCTCCAGTAGAACAAATTTGAATTCAGAGTTGGTAAACATTTTGCCCAAGATCACGTTGGTAATAAATGTTGATCTAGGTCTCCCCTCAAGAACTTTAACACACTCCTTTCCTTTGAAGTGTGGACTGCATTAGAGACTTTGTAGGTTCTCTTTCAGTTCTGTCTTCTCTGAGCTCAAGGCTGATAAGAATCTAGAGTTATTTACCATTTACGTCAGCAGTACTATATGATAATTTGTGTACTATGTGGAGGAAAAAATAAAATAAAAGTTTTACACACCAGTGATTAAAGCATTTCATAACACCTGCTCTCTGCAACAATTGTGCCAAACATAAGGAGAGAACAAAGATGAACCAAAACCTGCGTGCCCTTGAAGAGGATTTGCTCCAGTCGGGAGGACAATATGCCACCTCCACTGCCAAATAACGGCTGCAACCACTGTGGTCAGAGAGTCAGAGGAGGAAGCAAGCCTCGGTCCTTCAGCCTGTCCGTCCCAAAACTCAGAAACTAAAACAAGAAAGTAGGATTTAAACCTGAAAAGTATCATGTGGTACTTACTTTATTAGCATGTCTCTTCTGTACTAAAAAGACAACACAGTGTTTTCCATCAATGGTAATAACATGACCATTGTCTATAATATTAATCATCATGGTGGCTGTCCTATAAAAATAGAGGAGACAACTTTCCCTCAGTGCCAGAAATATGATTAACATATACACACAAACCCACAGAATACTCAAATGTAAAGCCCCAGTTTGAGCATGTTTTCCGAGTCATGTTTTCTTCTGCTTTGTCATATCTTTAACGAGATAAGATATGTCTAACTCCTAAGAGCACCAAAGAACAATGGAATGAATAAGCAGCAAAAATCAGATGAACAAAGAATAGAAATGAAGGACAAGACAACCAGTCACTGAATAATTGAGAATTGGTGAACATTTTAGTCTAATCAACTTTTTAATCATAATAATTACTTTATTACATGTATCAGATTAAGAAATATCCTGTGATGTTGCACCAAAACACAACTTGACTTAAGCTTCGCTTGTACATAGTGCAGATTTATTCTCCATGAAACAAGTATGATGGATGTCAGAGTTGGCCTTGGAATATATTGAAAACTGAGAACTCAATAGTAGATTGCTCTGGCAGCAGATTAAATAAGTAATATGGAAACATCAATTCCACGTACTCTTTCCATTTAAATTTCAGCACAGCATTAAACATCAGGCAACTGTAGAAGATCCAGGAGGAATATAGCAAAAGAAAATTATAATAATGTAGCTTTCAATACAACTTCATTTCAAATAACATCTTTCATATAAACTGGTATCCAAAGTACTTTGTCAAATAAAATAGTACAAGAAAGTGGACAGCATGGGGTATAAATTACAGAAAACAGTGATATTAGGATGTTATAAATGGAGCAAATTAAAGCATTCCATCAAAACCCAAAAGCAGTGGGAGGGAGCCCAAGAGACACAGCAACATATGCAATTTTAGACAAGGGATAAGAAACCTGGACATTGATAAGAAGGCCTTTCATTCCCCCTTTATATGTTTTTTTTTTTTTAAATAAAGTACCTACCGGGACTTCTATTATAAAATAAAGTACCATTTTCTTTTGGTAAGTTTTTAAGCTGTGTATTGGATAAAATTGAGCTTTATAGTGCTTTAGCTTGAACAGAAAAGAGGAAGAGTTATGTGCGATGAAACAAACACCTCTGCCTGAAGGAAGGGGATTGTGTGGAAGGGTTGAGTCTTCAGGTGGCAAAAGTGCGCTCATAGGTACAGGCAGCGGGAACTTTAGAGCAGGGGCATGATAGTCACCAGTCCTGAGAGACCTGTATAGCCCTGGACATTGTGTCACCTGTGCTTCAGTGTCCTCATCCATAATATGAGAATTACAACAATGCCCATGTAGTGGGATTGTTATAAAAAATAGATAGTACTGCATACAACACAGTACTTAAAATACTAGCTCCTCCAAATACGCGGTATGAAGTGGCACCCAAGTCTCTGTGAACTTCAGGGTCACCAGTGAAGACCTCTAGGTATGTCAGTTCCCCTAGTTTTCAGATAAAGCCATCAAGCATTCACTTCAGAGTGCTCACCAGCAGGGGCAAGCCCCTCAGAACCCTCCTTCCAGGAATCCTGGAGTGAAGTCTATGCATGCAAGGGTGCGAAACTCTGATGCCACAGGAAATTCCATTTGTAATAAAGAATCTGAAATAACACAAAGTGGACACTCCTCTAATAAAAAACCCACTGCAAATTTTCTGTTAAGAGGCTTATGAAGATAAATTAGGACACATGAGTTCAGATTCCCTAGATGTGAAGACTTGGTTGTGTGGCCTTGCTTATTCCTGTCTCAGATAATTTCCCTGCATGCAGCCTCTGTGGGGACCTACAATGTCCATCATTTCCCCCAGTATCAGTTACTTACTGCCGGGTAACAAATTAGCCCCAATCTAATTTAAGACATCAGACATTCCATATTGTATAATTTTGGGGGGGCCAAGAATCCAGGGGTAGCTTGACCTTGTCCCTCTGTCTCAAGGTTTCTCATGAGGCCTTTGCGAAGTCAAGCTGCCGGCCAGGCAGATAGTAGGATCTGTTTCCCAGATCGTTCGTGGGAATGTTAGCAAAATCTTCAGTTCACCACCACTCAAGACCCTTCCTAGGACACTTGTGATCTTTGAGCTTGCTTTTGCCAGAACAAGTGCCCCAAGGAAGTGAGAGAGATTGAGCTAGTAGCCATAACTAATTTTAGGAATAACGTACCATTTATCTGATGCATTCTACCTCTCAGGAAGACCAGCCCTGATGGAGTGTGTGACACTTGAGTGGGAGCCCGTGGGGCCATCTTGGAGGCCGACCACCACACTACTGTGATTCATGATTCTGCCTCGGAACGGTCTTCTGCTCCTGAACATTTTTAGTCCATGATCACTATAGTTTGTCTCTCTGTCTCTGTTCTTCCCAAGGCTGTGCTCCTGTTAACCTTCTACACAATGCTATGATTTCCCTTTTACAAGGCACAAACCAAAACATCTACCCTAGGATATATATATTTAAAAATTACTTTAAGGATTTTATCATTATCCTTCCAAGTAAGCCTGAGTACGTTTCTGAAGAACATTAGATATTAGAATATAAGGATCATATTTGTAATAAACTGCACAGAATCTGGCATATTGTCCTTGTTTTCGAGAAGTTAAAAGAATTTATGATTATTATCAATAGATGATGCCTCAGGGACATGCTTAGCTTGAGCTTCTATTTTTCTCTGGGTTTTTAGTCATGTTTCTGTATTCATTTAGAAAGGCTTTCTGCCTCTTTCCTGAATTAAGTATCTTCTTTTTCATAGCCTCCTTTCATTGTTACCTCCTTTGGGGCATCCCCTGACCTGTCATCCCTTCCTGCTCTGAGCTGTATTCACACCTCATCTCTACTTCTCTCTTCCCAGTGTTTACTCCTCCGGTTACAAGGAAGTAACTCCCCACCTGTCAGACGTGCAGAGTCAGGTCTCACAACACCAAAACAGAAACTCTAGGACAAAGGAAGTGAAGGCTCAGAAGTTGTCATTAAGAGACAGCTCCTGCTCCTAGAGTCAGGAGAGGTTCTGAAAGTGGGTCGGCACTAAAGCTCTTGGTCAGGTGGGTTTTGTATTGTAAAATCACATCCCAGGTGACCTTGGGTCAAACTGATCAAGCTGTCGGATCACAAGCACAATAACGTAGCTAATATTGATCCAACAGAAACACAGCATACATAACAAATGTACAGAGAACAGAGGCGTTTCTGCTCAGGGTGGGAGTGAGGGTCATCTGTCTATCTGTTTCTTGCATTGTTTAGGCTTAGTGGACCAGACAGTGCTAGTTACAGAACAGCTCTGAGCTGTTGTTTATATCTGATGTGGCTTATAGGTCTCCCTCTCCCATCTCCATCTTGGGGCCTAGTTTCTATCAACTCCATCCTCCACCCCAGACCTGGCATACCTCTTCTCTGTTCTCTCTGAATCATGAGACTAGTGCTTTCTAACTACCTGTCAATCTCTACCTAACTTAGCTACCTGTAATGTAGGAAGGTGCCAGCCACCACTCCTGCTCGATCTGAGTCAAGCAGCAGCCCCCAGAGACAGTCGCTCAGATGGCGAGGCAGGGGGACTGTGTTCCCAGTCACTCACTTATAAAACAGCCTGCCAATTTTGCAACTGTCCTAGCAGAGTTCATCCCTCGGATTCTAGGATAATGTGTCTCCCTTCCTGGAACAAGTCAATGTTTACTTTCCTGTAGTCTCTGATGGTCAACAGCACAGCATGATCTTTGAGCACTATTTGCACAACGGCCTAATGGACTCATTCCAAACATCGCCCAGGCAGTAGCAGGCAGAGCCTCGAAGCTCCTCTGCAGGCAGTGGGAACAGTATTGACCCGGGTTTCCCGAGCCTTTACATGCTCATCACTTCTCCAAGAAAGAAATCCTGAACCTGCCTGCTTCTGTCTCTGAGTTATTCTTTTTCCTGTTTATATTGTAAAAACAAGAGAAACTTAAAAAAAAATCCTGAGAGCAAATAACATTTCAATAATCTTATTACTCAGTTTAAAAAGTAACAGTCTATGGGTTTTAAGCCTGTGTGTTTCATGTAGTTAGTAAGAAGTTCAAATCTCCTAACGTCTCTTGTTTATTCCATTAAAACCACTGAATGCATACACTGAGTACACTATGTAGAGACCATACACTTTGTTTTGCTTTTATGGATTATTTCTTTCTTTTTTTTTTTTTTTTCTCGAGACAATGTCTTGCTTTGGTAGTTCAGGTTGGCCCCAAGCTTAGCCTTGAACTCAGAGCAATCCTCCTGCCTCTGCCTCCTGAGTGAGCCACCATTTCTGACACTGTGGAATGTGGTTCTGATTGCTGGTGGGCGTGAGTCTCCACACCACAGCATTGTTGCATGTTGATTACCGGGGGTCAAACTCAGGTCCTTGCACTTATAAGGCAAGTGCTGGAACTACTGAGCTAAATCCTCAGCCCTATGGACTGTCTCTTGATTCTGTAGCTTCTTACATGCCAAGGTAAACAGCATGTGATGTGTTTCCAAGTTTCTGACCAGGTGTGTACAAAGTTTTTGCACAATTACATCATAGTGTGCGTATAATTTTGTGCTTTTCCAACAGCTCACACAAAGTTGGAAGCATAGCCTTCTGATTCAGTGTAAGAATTTTTAATGTTTAATAGACCCAGGGTCAGGTCCCACCAGTCATTTAGTAGTTTATTTTCTTGAGCAATTAATTAACCTCTCTGCAAATCACTTTATCTCTAAATTGGGTTGACAATATCTACTTCATGCTGTCAGGAGTAATTAATGAGATGTGGAGTATTAAATCTTAATACAGGCATACAGTAAGTGTCTGATAAATTTTAGCTAAAAATAATAACCCTACTAAAATACAAATGCTCATGGTGGCATAGTTTTCCATCAAGTGGAGAATAAGTTATTTTTGAGACATAACCACCAAATATATGATGAAACACATTATTATTGTACTCACAACCTCTTTAAATCCTGATTTCAGTCAGTTAAGTCTAATGCTCTTCTACTGTCCCAGGGTGTGGTGGCCTCTGTATAATCACAGTCATTTTATGTGGGAATATATTTCAATTTATTCCCCTTGTCCTTTCATTATTCCAGGTTAGGCACTTCTCAACACAGCTAATAAAAATATGTGGCCACCGCTGATAATGCTTACACTGGAGATATTCAGAGGAGGAGCTCTAGATTTTTGTGTGATAGTCAACATCTCGAGCAATAGGAAGTGGAATCTCAGGATGTTTACATATTGGGGAAATAAGTGGACAAGAATTCAGTAAATGGATGGAAAGCTTTTGAAAGTCCAAACGTGTTCATGAGGAAGCTGTCAGCTTCACAGGTTCTATTTGAATCCTTAGATTATTTGTGAAACCAAGGATACCGGAAGAATGAATTCTGCTGATAACCACAGACAGGAACAATTTTGGCTAGAGAGTGGGGTTTTTTTTCTTTTTAATTACTAAAGCTCTGCAAATAAATAAATAGCACTGGCTTACACTAAATTTTCTTGTCAGTATCTATAAATATGGTTGGTTATGATGGTAATTAAACAGTGAGCAGTGAAGTTTTACTAGGATTGGGTTTTGTTTTGTTTTGTTTTGCTTTATTTTGCTTTGTTTTGAGGGAGGAGGGAATATTATCAATGGGATAATATGTTGGATGTAATTCATCTCAATCCTTAAAGAACCCACTTTTGTAAATTTGAGCAGAAATATAATAGAGGCAAGAATTTAAAATGTTCACAAAGCATCTGCTATAGCCAGAGAATCAAATGACAAATCTGAGTGCCCCGCAGCAATGGCCAGCTACGCTTTCTCTAACAGAAATGCCCAGCTGCTGGGTCTTGGCATTAAAATGCTCAGGGCCGGATGTCAGGAGTGCTGCCCCACGGCTCTCAGGAACAGGATCCCTTCCTGCCTGGCTTGCCCCAGACCCCAGTAGTCTAAACTGTACCTATCTCTTCATGTGGTTCCTTCAAATCTTTTTTCTGAGAACCATAGAGGAAGAGCCCTAATGTAAGGAGTCTGAGAATACACATTTTCTGGTGTCCACCTTAGGAAGGTGAAGAATATGACATGAGAACCTATCATGATGTATGGGAAGTATTCAAAGATGCCAGGTCAATCAGTCAGTTTGAACGTTCCTTAGACACTGATTCAGGATTTCTGTCCCCGAAGAGAGAAATTTCCTGTTACTGAGTACTTGGCTCACTGGTGATGAGCATATTTTCCTGATTGAAGGATTATTCCTGCTGCAGTCAATCAATCAATCAATCAATCAGCCATACTATTCATGACATATGTACCTCTGCTCCTTCCATTTCTCTTCTCAACAATATTAGCAGAGGGATAGTAAGGTAATGGAAATAAAACTGACAAAACTACGTGTGTGTGTGTGTGTGTGTGTGTGTGCGCGCGCACGCTAACCATCATATATTATTAGGACTCAAAACCTCACCTCTGGTTTATAGTTAAATATATAACTATTAAAATGAAGGGAAAGTTGCTTCTTGGAAATTTGAAGGTGAAAAAGGGAACTAAGACACATGAATAATTTTTAAATGTCTTATAATTCAAAAATATATATATTACTTCACTATTAGGCATGCTTTCCTAATGCAGAATGCTAATTACTCAGCCTAATTGGAATTATAATAAAATGGTTATTAATGTTTCCAAATAATAACTAGAGATTAGATAATTGAGAAGAAAATTAAAACTTTAGATGTTCTATAAGATAGAAATCTGTTCTGTAAGACAGAAACCTTGTCAATCTTTGACATTCATAGCTAAGAAAGATTCAATCTGTTTTGCTAAATTTAATCATAGGCCAAATAGTTCCCACTTGGAGAGAATTAATAAAGATACGCCAAGGTAATCATAAATCAGTTTAAATAATGTATTTAATTAATACATATTACTAGGACTACATTAAATAATGCCTTTAATTAATACATTATTTCTCCTTGAATCATCTGTATGTGCCAGTTTCTCAAATGTCATAATAGATTTTTAAATATCTTTGAAAATTATTGATGCAATATATTACAGAAGATTTAAAGATATGATTTGGAAAAAATGTCACTAATGGCCTCGTGTATGAGTCTGCTCTAGTAACCAAAACAAAACACTATAAGTATGTCTTAACAGCTAGCCAGACGAGTCATTCCCAATAAGGGCTTGCTTCCTAACTTACGGACTGGCTATCTTTGTGTTGTGTGCTCATATGACACACACACACACACACACACACACACACACACACACACAGAGAAAGAGAGAGAGAGAGAGAGAGAAAACTCTAACATCTCTTCTAATAAATACTAATCACACCATGAGGACCCCATCTTCATTACCTCAGCTCATGCTAAGCACTTTCCAAAAGCCTATTTCCAAATACCATCACATGGGAAGTTAGAGTTTCAGTGTATGAACGAATGGGAGGGCGGGAAGCACACATGCAGGCCATAAAATCAAGTTTCAAATATAACTATTGCCAGATATTTAATTCTGTATTTTTGCATAATATAAAAACATGTTGTAATACTGAAATAATATTGACTTATAACTCACTTCCTGCTTTTCACTTAAGATTAGTTTGAGAATGATTCTGCTTGATTGTGGAATTATATGATTAAATGTTAGAATTAATTTCCTGATCCACCTATTGATGGACATTTGCATTTTTCTAATTTTAAAATGCTTTTAGAAGCACTATGGGCATTTTTATAACTACTTTTTGTTGCATCCCTACAATTTTTTGAGAACTAAAATTTCTGAGGCAATGGTTATACACATTTTAAGGTTTGCACTTGCACTGCCAAATTTCCCTTGAGAAAGTTTATTTCAAATATATTCCCAAGTAGCAGCATCAGAATGCTCATCCTTGATAGCTTCATCTTTTTTTTTTTTTCTTTTTTTTTTTTTGAGACGAGGTCTCCCTTTTGTAGTTCAAGATGTCCCTGAACTCAGCCTCAAACTCACAGCAATCTTCCTGCCTCTGCCACCCAAGTGCTGGGATTACAGGTGTGAGCTTCCGCGCCCAGCACTGTAGTATGTGGTACTTACTGGTTGCTGGTGAGCATGAGTCACCAGGCCCAGCATTGTGGTATGTGGTTATCAGGGATCGAACCTGGGCCCTTGTGCTTACAAGGCAGGTACTGGAACCACTGAGCTAAATCCTTGGCTCATCTATAGAAATTTTTGATCAACTTTTACTCTCAAACATTCTGTTGGCCAACAGAAAAGTTTTCTTCACTTAACTAAAAATATTTCACATTTATTTTACTCTTATGCTTATAAAGTTGTATGTATGTATACATCTATATCCATTTTGAATATATTTTGAATTTACTACTTTTCTCAAGTGATTAGCAAGATGTCCTAATGATTTCTGAAATTGAGTTAAATTATGCATAAGATTGTGTTATTTTCCACACAAAGAACTGTTAGTAAGATATAAAACTGGGCCACATTGTAAAGGTCTTTAGCTATAAAATAGTCCTCATAGTATCATCTCATATTGTAAAGGTCAGGTGGACTGCCTCTGGCTAGCTGATAAAAAGTCATGTGTAAACACAACCAGTAATAACCTCTTGTACAGCAACCTTGAAAGTTCAATTTCTACATACACAGTTAGGATCCAACATGGGATACTGTGCATACTTTTCTCCACAACCAGAGCTTCATTCTAATCTTGAGATCAACGACATTAAAGATTACAGCTTTGATTACCTTTGATATGGCAAGTTAATTCGTGTTCTTTTTTGATATTCCCAACAAGGATATTACTGACTACATAAATTTTTTTAAAGCAAATATCTATCCAATAAAACCTGGAAATTCATTTTCCCAATTCATTTCAAACTTCAAAATGCCACTAGACAGGACAAGCAAGTCTTAAAGCAAAAGATCTGTCCCTTTTTAGTTAAGTTTTGCACAGTTAATTATGAGCTTATCCCTGAATAACCATAACTTTACCTGGGTCTCAATGAGCATCAAAATTATTTGTTTAGTAAAAAGGTATGGCAGTAAATTTTGCAATTTGGACTTACACTGTCAAGATGGGTAAATAAAAATTAATAGTCTTCCTGTATGCTCTCTCAATAATCAATATGAAAAGTTAATAATATTACTGATCCCATTCCTAATAGACACAAATTATGTAAAGTACACAGGAATAATTCTAATCCAGAAGATTCACAAGGCTTTCATACAACAAATTGTCAAGTATTATTAAATTAAATAAATTAAATTAAAAAGTTATTTAAAAATGAAGAGATTTACAATGTTCGTGGATGGAAGACCTAAGTCCTATATAGATGTCAGTCCCTCTAAATCAACCTACAAATTAGATAAAATTCCACTAAAAATGTCACTATAATTGTGACATTAATGAGGTAATAAGAACTGAAATAACACAGGACTTAAAATAGTCTGCTCAATTTGAATGATTAAAATATGGGAATAATTTACCTTCCTTGATCAGTGAAATAGAATATAAGTCCAAGAAACTCATTCATATTGGCACCCCAATAAGTCACAGAAAAGACAGAGAACTTGTTAATAATGTGGGAAACAATTAAATCTAAGTAAAATTAAATTTTTATCTCCCATAACAAATACTTCTTCCTTAGTGATTTTTTAACTTGTCTCTCTTTTTAATTTGTCTCAGCTTTCTGAAATAAGGGACAAAGTTAGCATTTCTATTTTGAAAATTTTCCTAGATCAGGTAAAAAGATGCATGAATGGCACATGATGGAATAATGACCCAGATGATAGCTGGTATCCAGTGAGGACAGCATGTATGAAGGAACAAACACTTTGCTCTTGATTATCATTAAGTGATTTACTGTAAAAAGAGAAAGAAGCATGAGATAGAGATCTGGGCAAGAGAGCTCTGTAGTTTTGCTGCATAAAGAATAGAGTTATTGTGTCTGTTTTTGGCTGGCTTAGGGTAGCTGCAAGGTAAATAGCACTGATAAGTAACCAGATAATAGAAAATGCATTTTTACAAAACTTTAGAGACATGATTTTAATACTCTACAAGGTTCTAGAGACACCTTTGTTTCTCAAACAATAAAATCAAAATAATTCTAGTTTCTTTAAGAAATTATAGAAATAATCATTTAAAACAAAACAAGGGGGCCGGGGAGTTAGCTCAGTGGTTCTGGCGCCTGTCTTGCAAGCGCAAGGGCCTGGGTTCGATTCCCCGGTAACCACATAACAATACTGGGTGTGGAGACTCACGCCCAGCAGCAACCAGTACCACATGCCACAGTGCCGGGCGTGGTGGCTCACGCCTGTAATCCCAGCACTCGGGAGGCAGAGGCAGGAGGATTGCTGTGATGTGAGTTTGAGGCTGAGCTCAGGGCCAGCCTGAACCACAAAGCGAGACCCTGTCTCAA
>PVIR01008581.1:0-56250 GCA_004026965.1 Petromus typicus
ACTCCACATAGAATGGCTGCCATTTCAGAATCAGCCAACAGCAAATGTTGGCAAGGCTGCGGAGAAGAAGGAACCCTTCTCCACTATTGGTGGGACTGTAGACTCGTACAACCCCTGTGGAGATCAGTTTGGAGAATTCTCAAAAAGCTAGGCTTGACGGTCCCATTTGACCCGGCCTTTGCCCTGCTAGGTATATACACAAAAGAATTAAAAGACTCATATCACAGTGACATATGTGCACCCATGTTTATAGAAGCCCAATTTGTGATTGCTACATCTTGGAAACAACCCAAGTGTCCATCAACTGGAGACTGGATAAAAAAGCTGTGGTTCTTCTACAGAATGGAGTACTACTCTGCCATAAAAAATGATAAGTTTGAATCATTTCTACTTAAATGGACCTACCTTGAGGATATCCTCATAAGTGAAATAAATAGGGCACAGATAGGTACATATCGCATCTTTTCTCTCAAGAAAATGAAGATGTAAATGAGTCCTAGCATTGTATGTTATATATTGTGCAATAGAAAATGCTCAATGTAAAATAGGGTGAAAGGGGGAAATGTTGAGATTGTAACAAAAAAGTAAGGAAACAAATTTTATGTATATGGGAGGGTGGTAGGGTGGGTAGGGCTATGGGAAAAAATGAGAATTAAGTTGTGTCTTATACTGGTACAAATCCCCAATATGGAGTGCAATCATGATGTGTATATTTAACGTACCAGTAAGATTTTTAAAAAAGAATACACTGTTCCATTAATTCTTACATGGTTGAGTCCAATTATTTTTGGTTTATGAGAAATTTGAACCTCACCAGAGAGAACTACTGCCAGTCTCATGTGGTTATGGAGAAGGATCCTGGTTTCCTGAGGCACTTCAGTTAAACATCTTCATTGCCCCAGTGTATTTCCTTTAGTCAACAGTAAACAAATACTTGGAATGCCTCCTATATGCCTAACAGATGAAGAGTAGGAGGAGTGCAATTTTAAGAAAGATGGATATGAATGCTAAAAGATTGTGTCAAATCACTACTCACAGCCAGTGGATGGCCCTACAGGCCACTGTGAGGACTAGGGCCTTTACACTAAGTGTCATGGGAAGCACTGTATGGGGATGACATACAGCAAAGACTTGATCTTCTGTAGAGACACACTTACCAGTGCAGTACAGAGAAAAGTCTATCAAAAAAGAAGAAAAAAACAAGAAGTACAGTTAAGAATACCAGTAATAATCTAGTTCCATGCCTCTAAGTCTCCTTGAATGTAAACTTTCAGGGGGTGGGCTCATCTTAATAGCCTCCAACAAATATGAATCAAAATGGATTGAGCATCTTAGAAAAATCTAGCAGCACTCATCAATATTTAAAAACAAATATGCTCTAATAACTTGATAGAAAAATGTACAATTTGAAGTAAGACAGTTCTAGGTCAGGTCTGTGCTACTTCTTACCAAGTAACTTAGTTTTTCTGAGATCCAATTGCCTCATTGTGTAAATCAAATATGATGCACCGTAGTCAAAGGGTTGTGGTAGAATTCGGGAAATGGTGCTTGGTATGCCATTCTGAGTATCTAATAAACCTTTCAAGATATCAGTGTATTCCTGTACGAAATAATAAGTTCAAAATGGTTTCTGACATCCTTCTCAGTTTTTTGAGTCTATAAATCTGAGCATTCAGTTGGTCTATCAAGAGACATACTGTCTGCTATGCCAAAGCATGAATACATAAAGTGAATAGAATGTTTTCTGACTTTTAAGGACATAATAGTCCAGTGTAAAACAAGAAAATAGTAAACACTGGAATAGCAGGAAATTTTAAAGAGCAGTATATATGTAAAAACAAGGAGAGACTCACTGGTCTACGCTGGTGCTGAGGGCCTCCTCTTACAGGTACACAAGAAACAAGCCCATGTCACAGCTAGGGAGAGGAAGGACAATACAAGGGTCTGACCTCCTAACTTTTGTCTCTAACAGCCCCTGAGAACTAACCAGACTTGATAACTCATGCATGCCCTTGACATTCACTGTAATATGCTGTGCTCGGTTACATGTTCAGAGGTAACAAGGTTTGTAGAAGCCAATTATTGACCAAAAATTCTGCACCATATCTTATGGGTAGATATGCCAGGAACAGCACTGTCTGTCAAAATATGGACACAAAAGGAGTAGGGAAAACATCATTATGGAAAAGATTAATGTTGATTTTAGTACTCTTCCTTGGATTTAAAATCAGAAGCTTAACTCTTCATTAATACAGGTGATTAAGCTGATTATACCATTGTAACTAGCAATCGGTCAAATTGCTTGATTAGACTAATTCATTGTCCTTATTCATACATCCATTTCTGGGAAATGTTCTTGCATCCAGACAATGCAAAAGAAAAAGGAGAATTGTATCCATATACCCACAATCCCTCCTCAGAAATTTTCTCTATCAGAGGGTTTTGGAATTTAAAAATTGGGAGATTCTATCAGTAATTTGGTACATATACTTTTCAGTGTATATAATGTGCCTTTCAGGTCTGGAAAAACACCCTGTAATCAGATAGCAAAACCTATCAATTGTCACATTAAGCAAGACAAAGATTCTAAACCCACTCAGATTTTGTACTCATTCAGGTCACTTTCTACTACCAACTGAGTGCAAAACAGTTCATTCTTTTTTAAACAAAACCAGAAGCTCTGGATTTTCAAAGCTTTTGTGTTCGTTTTTGTTTGTTTGTTTGTTTGTTTTGTTTTGTTTTTTTAGTTTTATAATTGTAGATGAGGGATTATGGACTGTAATAGTTTAGAGAGAGAGCAACTAGTTGATTCTGATCTAAAATAGCTATTGATATATCTAGGTTATGCACTGTGACCATTAAACTTGATTGTGTCAACTGCATTGGATCTGGAGCTGCCCAGGACTTTGGTTGGGCACCATCTGGGCGTGTCTGGGTGAATCACGGAAGAATGACTGCGTCGCTTGCCCTTCACTCACTGATGTTGTTCCCTTGCTTTGCTTCCCAGCTACCATAAACTAATATTCCTGCCTTAGCGCCTGCCAATCATGTACTGAGTCCCATGAAATCATGAACCAAATTAAACCTATCTTCTTTTAAGTTTAGGATGTTGAGAATTTTGTTCCAACAATGGGAAAGCATAGCTAATACATGTACATTAACCGACAACCAAAATTTTTATCAGAATTATTTTTCAGTGAACGCTGTGTGTCCCTAGAGAAAGAACAAAGGAAGATACTTGGTATCCACAAAATCACTTCCTGCTTTTTGGCCTAAGGCAGGCAAAGGTAAACAGCCATGACCTTTTCTAAATTGGAAGAAATGGTTGACAAACTGTCCTGTGGGGTACATCCTTTGCAACTGCTTTTTATAATAAAATGTAACTGGAAAACTCCTACTTCTTTTGGATTACCCACTACCTTTATGCGACAACAGTAAATTGAGTAGTCACAAGAAGGACTACATGGTCCATATGGCCTGTAATGTTTACTATATGGTTGTTTAGACAAAGAAGTTTGCTAACCTCTGATCTAGAAGTAATAATCCTGCTCAAGATGCTATGGTATGTCAGAGACGAGAGGAGAATTGAAGGCTCACTAGCCTCCTCTGTGAGCACCGATGGGAAAGGCTGCATTCAAGGTGATGGCACAGTGCAGGTTCCAGAAAATTTAAGACACCTGTGAGTAAGTTGTTTACTGAGCATGCACTGATGGATGTAGAAAAGCAGATAAACTATGATAACTTGTACCTGTGTAACAAAGGCAAGATGAACCAGACACTAAGGGCTCCTCTGCCTGCGAAGATGCAAGAGCTTCCCACCTGCCCTCATGTTAAACTGACCGCCTCTTTGTCACTTCTCTTTGTTCACCCTGGATCAAGGAGAACAAAGTCTCAGGTCTAGGTCCCGGAACTAGTCGAGCCCAAGGTGAGACTCGGGATCTGGGGTTGGCTACGAAGATAAGTTAGAGCTGATACTTGAATAAGTCTGTTTTTCTGTCACTGTAACGAAGTATCTGAGAGAACAAATTTAAAGGAGTAAATGTTTTGGTTCAGTTTTGAGAACTGAACCACTCCACAGTCACTTAGCATCATTGACTGAGCTGTAGTGACATGGCACCCTAGGAAGGGAACATCTGAAAGAGGAAAGCTGCTCACTTCTTAGCAGTTATTAGGGTAAAAGAGGGTGGAGTGGGAGTCCAAATATCCCCCTCTTTCACCCAGTGCTAAAGACAGAACTTTCGTCCTCTAGGTCTCACCTTCTAGAGGTTTCACCACTCCCAATAGCACTAACAGCTAGAGCCAAGCCTTCAACACATGGACCTGTGGGGGACAGTCCAGATCCAAACTGTAGCAATAGTCAAGATGAAAGCTATTTCTATCCCTAAAATACTGAATCTAAACTCTCCATAGTGTCAGCCTGTAGTATGTAACATGCAATGGCCCACCTTAAAAGAAAGGCAGTGATTCCAACTGTTTAATGATTCAATATTAATAATACTTATTGACAATACATAAAAATAATAATTACAAATATTAATAATTTCAATATATTGTTGAAAACAATAGTGTACTTCTATGGCATGATATGCACAGATGTCTCATCTCCATGCCAATAACTAGACTTCTTTCCATTTAGAAAATAATGAGAAATATAGGACAAAAAAGACTGGAAGATCTTATCAGAATCAACTGGTACAAATGCTGCCTGTCTGATTTTGTATTTAAA
Organism: Petromus typicus; assembly: GCA_004026965.1. Lineage (NCBI taxonomy): Eukaryota > Metazoa > Chordata > Mammalia > Rodentia > Petromuridae > Petromus > Petromus typicus. The sequence goes on from PVIR01008581.1 coordinate 4,727, forward strand.
AATAAGAATAATGATGACTCTGGTTTTTCTCCCATGGTTTATCTTAGTATGGTACCTTATTACCCTGAGGTGTGTTGCAAACTGAGCAATGGAGAAAGTATTCCCAGTATTAGATTTACCTCAAAGTGAGGCATGAATTATCTTGACAAAATATAGCTCAACATCAGTGGTTAATAGCTGGCCTATTCAAGTTTGTGTAGACATGAAAGAGCTTTTTATCTTGTCTCTGTTTTTATTCAATGTAACACCACAGTGGGACCCTGTAGGGTTAATTACAACCTAATGAATGAATGGATGTTCTTCACATAACCTAGAGCTATTTCCAGACATAATTCACTCTCCAAGGCCACTCTGCTGACTGGCAAGCCACCAACCAACACAAATGCCAATACGTGGAGAAATACGATGCCTTTGTTCAATGGCTATATACAGCTATAATGGATCTCTCCCTCAACTATCTCTTAGTGTGTCCATAGTTCTATGTTAAGCGTTGTAGAGAATTTCTCAAAGAATTACCACCTCTTGTTGACCACAATAATGCTACAAAGTCTTTGGAAAAGCAAGGTACTACCTCATAAAAAGTCATTCATAAGAGCTAAATCATTCTAAAGCAGTTTGTGATCATTTTCTCAAACAACTTCAGCCCAGCTTTCCAAACACTTCAACACAAAGCACAATACCCCAAGACTTCTCCCAAAAAATCCTCATCTAATATTATTAATGTATGTTTCAAACAGTTATATTTCTTTTTACTTTTGGCAACAATTCCCAGTGTTAAGATGTGCTTATCAAGTAAATAAAAGTGAATAGGGAATCATTTGATAGCCTACTTTTATACTATGGATTTTAGAAATTTTATAGAAGTATTTACTATTCACTCTAATAGAGAACCATAGAATCCCCAAATATTATATACTGGGGTAATTTAAATATATCAAATGCCACATCTATTTTACAAAGGTGGAAATGAAGTACAAGAGAATTCAACTGACTTCTCCATAAGCCACTTTGACAGTAGAAAACCATCCTGAATTACAGGTGCTCCAATTCCAAGATGGAGGAGGAAGAATGGATTACAATCACTTGGGTCCATGTGAAAGTTTTTCTTATCTTATCCATACAGTCTTGTACCTTATTTCAATCATCTTGAAATGAAGATACCTACCAAGGAAATCCTGATTTATTTGACTAGGAGAGCAAGCCACATATCTAGCAAGAAATTTGTTGTAATGACTCTGCATATTCCTGTGCCCAGACTAGAAAGGAATTGCAAGTTTTTTTAGGTAATAAAGTAATTAGTAAAAGGCCTAAGAGTCACATTTTAGATTCCTTATCTGAAGACTTTGATTTTCTTTTTCTTTTTCTTTTTCTTTCAAGCAAGAATTTTAAGTCTTCTGTAGGTTTACAGGAACATTTAGGTAGTAGTTCACACCCAGTGACAATCTCTGGTTCCCAAAGCTTGCGTTGGGTATGATTTATCCAGGACTCTAAGCCTGCTACCTTGATAACTCTTGGAGTTGATATCATCATGGTGTATGGTCTTTCTCAAGTTGGTCAAAGGAAAGGAGATGATGAGGAAAGAGACTTTATTAGTTCTAAATCTCCAGGTTGGAATATGAGATTTCCCTTCTCTTTATGTTGAGCTTCCCTTAGCTATTAAAGAGTCTGCTGGAGGTTAATCAATGAGGCAACTGTTTAGTAAAGTATCTTTTAACAAAGAGAAAAATCATTAGTGAGAAAAAGGCATCTATGAAGTACTTTAAATGTACCAAGCCCTAGAATTTGAGGTATATTTCTTATTTTCATAAGTGTCAAAAGTAGTAAGTGAGGCCACTGTAGGTGAGTTGTATCCCAATTCAGAGTTCTGAGTGGCCAGTGAAGCCAATCCAAGATTCTCAACAACAGATAAAAGAACAGCTAAGATTTATGTGCATAAAGTACCTCACGCTATTACAAAAGCAGATTATCTGCAACTGATTCCCTCAAGGGAGTAGAAAATAATAGTAGGCAGAATTTGGATCCACAATTCTGATTTCTATAAACAGAATTAAAGACAAAATAATTTTATCATAGAGAGAAAAGAACCATTTCCCAGTAAGTATGCATGTTCAAATGACCACGTTTCCCAATTTTCCCAGAGCTCTCTCAGTTTGGCACTTGTATTCATCAGCTTTCCCATTGCTAAACACGGTATCTGACTCCCATGACTTAAAAGAGGAGAAGTTTAATTGGCTGACATTTCAGGGGATTAAATTTATGCTCAGCTTGGTCCAAAGCAGAAACTTTATGCTGGAAGGGTGTGGTCCAGGAAAGCTGTCCTCTCCATAACAGCCAGAAAGCAGAGAGAGGGAGAGTGAGGAAGGGAAATATCCTCTAAAGGTATGGTCCCCAGTGACAAACCTCTTGCAACAAGACTCCATTTTCTAAGAGCACAGGTAGCTGTGAATATATCAATGAACTAACCCACTGAAGAATGTAGAACACCCTCATCTAGTCACCTTCCAAAATCCCACCACTGAACACATGAAGTTTTGAAGTTCCTAAACCATAACACCAGTGGAAATCATCCATCATAGAAAATCTATCTGTCCCAAGCAATCAAGAATGGCTGGTTCCCATAAAAGGACAGCCTCATGTGACTTCCATGAAGACATTACCGGGTTTGCAATCCAACAGATCTTTTTTCTTTAATCAAAGTCTTTATTGGTACATTTTATATACACATCACAATCAAACTATCATTGGGAATTTGTACCAGTATATGACATGAGTTAACTCTCATTTTACCCATTACCCAACAGATCTTTTACTTTCTAACTCTCTGATGCCCAACTTCGCATATTTAAAGTTGATCACATCCCTCATTAAGTAGTTCAAAATTAGACAAGACTCTTTCATTGCACATCAAGTCCACATCTAGGACTATCCCAGGGCAGTAGACTAATTCACAGAAGACAGACACTCTAGCACTGAAGAATCTTTGTGTGACTCAACTTGGAATTCTTTTTTTTACTGATTTAACAAGAAAAAGTAGGTATTTTTATTTCTCTTTCTCCTATTTCTTGCTTAAATGGTATCTTCATCAAAATGTCTGTGATTATATAGTGACAAGCACAATGTAAGTCCTTATAGGTACTTTTTCCTTAAAATAGAAAAAGAAACTTTATTTTTAGCAAAGCTTTTAATAAGAGGTTTCTGAAATGAAAGTATCAAATGCACAGGTGAGAACCATTCAGTTCTGTGCCCTGCAAGGCAGGCCTCAGTCATTGCAGCTCCTTCCTGGGTCGGCTCCATCGCTATCAGTCCTTGCTGAAGAAATGCAAGCCAGCTCAGATACTGACCTCAACCAGTATACCCCCCAAAAAAATCTTCTTCCCTGTAAATAAGAGCCCAAATCAAAGTCAACTAGAAAGATCCAGATTGTATTTGGCTCATGCTCAGATTGTAGCTGCTCAAGATGGAGTGTGCTGGGTTAGAGTTCTGGCCCCCCCTCCACAGCTCACCAACTGTGTGGTCAGGAGCAGGCCATTTAACATGCATGAGTTGGAGTCTTTGCAAAGCAAAGTTGCTGAACCAGAATGACCTCTAACTTCTTTGTATCTCAAAACAGTAGATGGTATGATTTTCTCCTTTCCATTGACCCATGATTGGAATTTTTCTAATTCATTAGCCCATCAAGTATTGGAGTGCCTCCTTTGTACTGGAAAGAAAATATTGGAATGCCTTCTCTTTACTGGGCATGAGTTGGGAAAAGTATGGATTAAAGTGATCACACCATCCAATGGAAGACAAACAATGGGAGCATGAAAGAGCCCTCTGTGCTAGTCAGCTTTCTGTCACTAGAACAAATTCCTGAGATAGTCAGCTAATAACAAGAAAAGGATTTATGGCTCCTGTTTTAGAGCTTTCAGTTGGTTATCATTTGGCCCTATCACTTTTAAACTGTTGTGAGATAAGACATCGTGGCAAGAGGGCATGGCTAAGCCAAACCACACCCCTAATAGAAGGAAGTACTAAAGAAAGAGGAGAGGATGTAGATCAGTTACTTTTTCTTCCTAATACAAAACATCCAAAGTTAAAGGAGAAAAGGTTTATTTCAGCTCACAATTTGTAGAGATTTTAGCTCACAGTCAGTGGGCTCCAATAAAGATAGCATGGCAGAGAGGCAAAGCGGAGAAGAAGCAGGCCATCTCAGGCAGAAGGCAGCGAAGCAGAGAAGAAGCAAAGAAGCAGCAAGAAGCTGCTGTCATTACAGCAACCCTCTTTCTGTCCCTTCCATTCTATCCAGCCTCCATATCCTTAAAGTAGCACTCACATTTAAGGTGGGGCTTCCCAATATCCACACCCAGAACTATGCCAAGCCAATAAGTGGATGAACCTAGTATCCACACACCCTAATCCCAGTATCACATACCCTAGATCCAGTCACCTTTAAAAAGCCCTACCTATGTAGGCATGAGGTGATGGAGGCCATCATAGACACAAGCCACAACAGGAAAGGACCATGCTCTGATAATTCCTTTCAAAGGCACACCTGAGACCTAAATATCTCCCATTAGGCCCCACTCTTAACACTCTGTCTCCTCCCAATAGTGCCAATCTGAGGACCAAGTCTTCAACACAGAGACCTTTGGGGGACATTCAAGATCTTAACTACAGCTGACATTTAAGAGTACTTTCTACCTTTTCAAGGAGGCATAAGGTAAATTCACCAGCTGAGGAGGGAAGGGAAAAGACTGGAGAAGGAAACATAAGTATAAAACTGTTAAATCAGAGGGGAAAGTGAGTTTACAGAGAAGTATAGTAGGAAGACCAGACAGTACTAGAAATTATTCTGAAATCTGAGAGTGAGAATTTAAAAGTAATGTAATCAAACATGACATGGTTTGTAATCACTATGGTTCCCTCCAACAGTTCAACAGTTTTGAGTAGAATAGCCAAAAATATGCAGATGTCTACAAGACAGTTACACTGGTTAGGCAGGGATCCTAAGATGGAAAAAAAGACAGGGAAGCAGAGATGGGGGCGGGCAGGAAGTCACAATGAGGTCAATGAATTGTTATAGTGGGGGTTCCCATGACAGAAGAATAACAGCATTTTATAGGAGCGTTGGCATTCATATTCACAATATTTAAAGGATTTGTAAAAGTTCCAGCATAGAAATCTATAGATTTGGCCATGGGAATGAGTGACTGACCAACACAGGAAAAAAAATGTAATCAAACGAGCAAGGCAAGGTGTGGACCATCTACCCAGATGCCGAGTCACAGGAGTTAGGATGAAGCAGAAAATGTTGAACCATGAATTAGGTGCATAATGAATGAGCAGGGGTGATGAGGACCCAAGTGTCCTGTCAGGGGAGCTGCAGGGATTTAAGAAGTCAGGATGGGAATGAGGTGCCTAGGCAACACGCATCTGGACCAGGTAGGTAACAGGCTACAGATGAATAGATTAAGGTCCAGGATCTGAGAAAATCAACAGTATTTATATCTCTAAAAAGAATATCTGTATTGGTTTCCATTCTCACCAGTCCAGATGTCGCTCAACATCTGTACCAGATGTCAAGCAATTATCTGGGCTAAACATGTCAAAAACTGATCCAGATAACCTCCTATCAGCCTGCTCCTCCCAGTTCCTTTCCAGTTGCTAGTGGCACTTCTATCTTTCCTTCCCGCCATTGGGGCCAGTTTCCAAGGAGTAGCCCTGACTTCTTTTTCTCTCATTTCCTGCATCTCCTGGGCTCACCTCTACTACCAACCAGCATTGTTTTCTCTTAAAAGTGCTGCAAAAGGCTCCAAACTGATCTGCCTGTGTTAACCCTTAGCTTGCCATGGTTTGTTCTTCACCCATCAACTGCAGTGGTTCTCTGAAAAGCTAAATCAGATCTCTCTTCCACACAGAATCTTCCAATGACATTCCACCTCCCTCAGAGTAAAACTCAGAGTCTACAGTGTTCTCCAAGATGTCACATAGTACGGTGTCCTGTAGTTTTTCATCCGCTTCCATCATTCTCATCCTGTACCCACAGCTCTTCCATTATAGAGTGACACATCAGATGCGGTGGCTTCTCTGTCAGGACATTCACACTCATCCTCACTTCCTCAAACACTTTCTTCTAGTGAGCCACATGGCTGGCCCTAAGGCATCTGCTCAATGAGACATTCCCAGAACACCCAATTCAGTTGCTGCTCTTGTTCCCAATAGACGGTATTCTGATCCCTTTTCTTATATCTCTCCTTATCAAATCATCACTGACACTAACATTTTATTACACAAGATATGCAATATGTATTATACTGATTTTTGTGTTTATAGTCTTTGCTACCATTCTGGAAGTAAAGCACAGAGAAGAGGAATTTTCTTTTTTTGTTTGCTGTGATACTTTCTGTGTAATGCCAGACACAGAGTTATTCAACACATAGTTGTTAAACAGATGAACAAATAAACAAACAACTGTGACCACTCAGAGAAATTAATCAGTGTCCAGAGTTCAACCAAAGCATCTTATGTCTGAGTTCTTATTGAACTTAGTCAGACTTAAGTCCAAGAGCATGAGGTAACCCCAAAGTCATGATCAAAACTTTAAACAGTTGCCTAGATAGTGTGACTTTCTTCTCACACCCACCAGCTGAGGGAGTGAAGAATATTAATGTGTACTTTCTGCCTCCATCTGTGAAGCTCACAAGCAATTGGAACTGTGGGTGGGAGGTAAAAGAAATAAGGCAGGGACTAACACAGAATGGCCGTCTAAGAAAAACACCCATTGGCAAGCATAAGGCTGAACTAGGTGCTTCAGGTAAGAAAAAAAGAGAAAGAGAAATAGTCACATGAGTGTTATGGTTTCTGGATAAAATGTGATTTCAAAACATGAGTCAGAGTCCCCTAGAAAGTCTGGAATTTCTAATAATTAAGTTTTCTCAGTGCAATAGAAAAACATGATCTCATCTTTCCCTATAAGCAACTATGTGTTCCAGGCGAACAAAGCTCAAAATTTCTCTGAAAAGGATTTTATTACATGAGATAAAAGAAAATGAAGGCTCATCTGCATCTTCCTGCCTGAGGTCATCACAACTGACCGGTCCTGAGTTCTGAACACTATCCTCTATTTATGATTTGTTGTCATTACTTAAGCTTCCAAATGCACTTTGAAAAGTCAGAGAGGTCCGGGGATTTAGCTCAGTGGTTCCGGCGCCTGTCTTACAAACACAAGGGCTCGGGTTCGGATCCCCAGTAACCACACACAATACTGGGCGTGGAGACTCACATCCAGCAGCAACCAGTACCACATATCACAATGCCAGGCGTGGTGGCTCACACCTGTAATCCCAGCACTTGGGAGGCAGAGGCAGGAGGATTGCTGTGATGTGAGTTTGAGGCTGAGCTCAGGGCCAGCCTGAACTACAAAGTGAGACCCTGTCTCAAAAAAAAAGAAAAGTCAGAGAGTCTAGGAGCTAGACACACTGCATGATTAAGACTTTTACTATAACAAAAATGATGTGAGTGATACTCATTCATCTCATGGGATTTCATGTTCCACTGAGCAAATCCATACCTCCAATTGGCTCGATCTATAGTCTATAGGAGCCAAAGTTCAAATAGAGCAAAGAAACTTCAATACAACTGGGGATCAAATACAAAAATGAAGTATTGGGCTGAACATTCTGCAGAGAGTAGTTTTGGGAAGAAGAAAGTAAAAGTCCTGGGTTTCAAAGGATGTGTGTTTGTGGGTTTGAGTGTGTGTGTGTGAGTGTGTAAGTGTATGTGTATTTTATATAAAATTTTGTTGAATTAGTTCCTACAAAGAAATGACTCAGTTAAATAGTATCAATTCAAAAAGACTTAAAAATTAAACTATGAAAATAAAATAAACATACTAAATAAAATTAAATTTAAAATAAACTGTATGTATGTATATAAATACACATAAACAAGATTTAAGAAGCTAATCACACTCGCTGAAATGAATTAGAACTACAGTAAGACAGATGAGGTGGGTGATAGTACATCAGGCCATGATTAAATCATGACAGTTACTTTCAGAACTTTCAGATGCCCCATGAGATTTTTAAAAAAAGAAAAGGTATTGGAAGTAAAAAGAACCAGACCAGTAGAAGAGAAAGATGGCCTATGTTTTCTTTTAGGGAATAAGCTAATCTGTAGGAACTCCACATCCAGGAATAGGCTCCTAACTCTCCTGGGCAGCTATAGAGATCATAGTCATAAAACAAATAGCCCAGGGGCTGGAAGGTGAATGGGGCAATCAGAATGAATACGAAGCTAGGCCCCCCTCCAGGCACAGCTCCTGCTTTTTGAACAATGGTTTTGTAAGTGGATGGAGGACTGATGGTGCATTCATTAAGGTATCAGCTTTCATGCAGGTACAGTACTGAGCATCCACAGCAGACTATTAGAACGGTACTTGCTAATGCTCAGATCTTTCCACCTTTGGGCAATGATGACAGAAGCATGGGTTGGGCAATGATGATGGAAGTAACCATTGGGTTCAGTAAGACTTACTGGATAAAATGCCCTCTCTTGGAAATCCTGAGCTGCCAGATGAGCATCTTCTTACCCTTGTGGATAAATCCACAAGAACAAGGGGGAAAAAAATGATACAGGGGCAGGAAGGACCAAGGCCCCAGACCACTCTGACCTCAGTCATAGTGAAGGGAGTGGGGAGACATCAAAGACATTTCCAGCCTCTGCAGGCATCAAGAAAGCTGAGTCAGGAGCTGAAGAATTTAAGAAGTTGAGAAAGATGTAAATAGTTGTGATCAGAGGGCAACCTATATTGTTATCTACAAAGATAGCCCCTAAAGTCATCCCTTTCCTATCTATTTCTGCCTTTCCTCACACCAGAACACAGTTGATTTTTCCTCCCCTTGGATGTGGTGTAACTCTGTGATTACCTTAACCAGTAGAAAGAGAAAAACAGGACAGCCTGGAACTGCCAGACCCACACCTCAAAGGAACTCATAGCTTCTCCTTCCTTTTTATTTTTTTAGAAAGATTATTCTTTGGACTCACTCAGACCCCAGTTTCCCAGTTGTACAAAGATTCTGGGCACAAGAACAAAAGCTAGAGGTGAGTCTCCAAGTTGACAGAAGTCATTACTCAGAAACTGCAAGTGAGTCACAGGCCCAAATAGCCCTCAGGTGACAGCAGCAGCAGCCAGTGTCAGTATAGGTAGAATAATGGATCTGAGGACATCACTTGTGTGCACTCATTTGAGCTCCTGAAGCAAACTAGGGCCATCTTTCTTTCTACTATCCTTTTTGAAGCTTTAGGCAAGTGCATCTATGCAATGAGTCTCCTGACCCAACCTTCAGACACCTTTGTCCTACAAGAACCTTATTAAGGATTCATAGATATACATTATATCTTAGACGTGTAACTAAGATCAGAGTGAATTCTAGGGCAAGTATCTGCATTGAAAGCCCCTGAAATGACTCAGCTCTCTGTCAATCATTCTGGTAGATCCTATGTAAAGACTTAGTGAGAGTCAACTGGGCTGGGGTGCAGCTTATCTTATCTATTACCCTGCTGCCCCAACTCCACTTTTCTGTTTGTACTTGCCCTGAGCACATCTTCCTTCAATCTTCAGTAAGTGCAGTTTGCTGAGTTTATTTCCACTGGCATCAGCTATATGTTTTGCAGTTCTTTGCTCATTTAAACAAGAACACGGAGTTTATCAGCAGGAACAAGCTCACAGTAATAGCAGTACTGCCCAGGTGAGCTCCATCAACCAGACAATGATGATAGTTAATGAATGAGTGTTTCTATGAGAAGATAGATTTTGAGAGTGATTTCTTGTCCTGATTTTTCTTTTAAAATTCTTGAGATATATATTATATATATAGTGAGTCTGCTTCACATATGAACAACTTTGGCTATTACCAGAATTTTGGTTTTAAATTACAAAGACTTGAGTTAGGACCCAAATGCCAGCTGATTTGGCTTCCAGATGCAGATTTAACCCTTCAGGAGTTCTGGAAGGAACATTACTAGATCCTTCCCTGTGTAGGGTTATTTGGGAAATTCTGGACCAATGTCTGTTTGGAAGAGATCTGCTGGAAAAAAGTGCAGCCTAAAAATATACAGGAGAGAGATCGTGAAGGCAGTCAACCAATTTGAGTTACAACCAGCACTCGGTAATGAATTTAGTTCATAAGTCAAGGATCTAGTGCATTAATCTTCAGAAATTCCAAAATTCAGGAATTCTCGCAAGTTTCTGAAATTTGTTAATTTTTAAAATAGATCCAACATTCTTCATGAGCTTTACTCATTCTTATGAATACCTCTTGAAAAGTTTTAATAAATAAGAAACCCTAAATTTAGTATTTTCTAAATGCCTGCAGAGAATATTCAAACACTAGAAAATGGAAGAAAACATACTTCAGTAAGAGTAGTGTAAATATGTTTGTGCTAGCAAGCACTAACAGAATCATGTATCCAACAAGCGAATTTAAAGACAGCTTTTGCTTCCAAAACATGTTATTTCTTGCACCACCATATAGAAGATTTACATAAAACATATTACATATGTCAATTGGTTCATATTTATTTTATTTTCAAGTAGGATTCAATATTTAGAAGCAGACACAGCCACAAACAGCCAGTGGGGTTACTTCTCTCCCACCTGTGCCTTCTCCCCCCAAGTCAGTAGGAATACTGACTTTTATGTATGACTCCATATATTATTGTTTCCTGCTTTTTTTTTCTACAGGTTCAATAAGACTTAAGGACATTCCTTCAGACCAGTATTGTATTAAGAACTGCTTCTTACAAACCTATTTCTTTTTCTAAATTTCCAAATTTTGTGACTGAATTTTCTTGGGACTTATGATTTGGAAAAATATAAAAATTTCCCCAGAATCCTGACATAAAAACACTAACAGCATCCACAATCCCCTGAGATGCTAAAATTCCTGGTAGTATGGTTCCTACAGTCACAGCATGCAGCCCCAGAACGGACACAGATACAAAACAAATGAGCAGATACAGGATTATGATCACAAACCACCATGATCCCACCACCTCGAGGAGAAAATGGAGTGGGAAGAGAAAATACAGTCTAAGCAGATTATGTAGAAGAGAAACCCACAGATCTTATTATCTTCAGAGTAGCCACTAGAAAGTTAGCAATAACAGTAAGAATTATCAAATCAAGAGAGAAGACACTTTGATTTTGTTATGGTTAGGATCCAGACCGTCCCCACCAGATCCTCATTGTCTTGCAGGCATGGGTTTCAAACAAGGAACTGGACTATCGAGGGTGCACCATGATCAGCAGATCAGCCCATGGGTGAGATCACAATCTGATGTTATCACTTGGAAGTAATGGTAAGAGGAGATGAGAAATAGTCGGAGTGTCAATGGGGAAGCCTGACCTTGGAAACTCTGTCTGGCCTCAGGACTTTTCCTCCCTGGCTTTCATTTCTGCTCTGCATTCTGGGTTCCACAAGGTGAGAAGCTGTCCTTTGCTATGCTGTCCGCCATATTTCTACGTCCCTGCATGCTAAACACAATACAGTCAGCTCAGAATAGACTGGAACCTCTGAATCATGAACCAAAATAAAACCTTTTCACATTTAAGCTGTTTATGTCAGGTATTTTTGTCACAGCCACACAACATTTCCTAGCACAACTTGGGAGCTATTTTCCATTTTACCATGAAGAACCAACCTAGGTCAAATGGAACCAGTTATTTCTGGACCACTTCACCCTTCCTACAAAACAAATGTTCTACTTAGCAGTGTACTAAAGTGAATCCTTCCTTTAAAATACTACTATTCACATTTTCTCAGTTTATACCTTTTTCTTCAGGCCCATTACTTTTTCTTTATAGATACAATGCACTCCTGCAATTAATGTTACATTTCCAGTAACATGTCAGTTCTCATGAATCCTCAACAGGAATCTCTGTTGTTAGTATAGTCTGAAAGGAAATACAATTTATTCTCTAAGTTTCTAACAAACATAGAATATCTTCCTTAGAGAAACCTGGTACTTCGAGTTAGTCTCAAAGAGAGATTCATCCTACGCTTGGATGCCTTCTGAGTTAATGATCTACCTCACAATAAAGATAGTCCTCCATAACTTGACCCCTAAGGACTGGAGAAGGTTTTATCATGTGAACTCTTCCTGGCATTTGCTGTAGGTTTAATTATGGCTGACTATAAAGTGTGATACAAGAACGACCTGGTTAATTTAAGAGTTCCATTGGTTTATGCTTTCTTGCTACTTACAGAAATTCGCTTACACCACTAGGTAATTTCCCAAGGATGGAGGACAGATTTAAAAGTAACCAGAGAAGGACTTAATGCCATGAAGCAAGGCAGTTCAACCAGTTTTAATCATTTCTGTCACTAAACCTTGCTCTCCTCTTGTAAAATGTTCCATGATACCCATGAATAAAAACCGCTAAGGACTAATTTTGAGATTCCCAAGATGTAAGTTAGACTGACGTGAGAAGAATGGACAAGAGAGATAAGAAGTGCACAAAGAAAAGTAAGGTGGTACACTTTTTTTCCCAACAAGAGCTAGGAACTCTGATTCATTTAACATCTACAAGTTTTGAAAAACCAGCAGTTTCATGAAATCTTCTCAATGCTTTGCTACAGCTAACAAGAATGCCTTGGCTTTATATAATAAACTGATTACAGGAACACTGCTGATCTTCATAACATTTCAGAATGACAAAGGGGATGGAAAGAGACAGGAGCTTACAGCACAGGAGCACGCCCAATCCCCAGGGAGGCCAGAGGAGGTTTGGTCCCCAGCCCACACTTTGTGTTCCTCAGTGTGCAATCCTGGCAGCACAAAGCTCCACCACAATGACTCCTACTAAAGAACTCATGCGTCCCTCTGCTTAACTCAAAATAATTATATGAGCGGGGGACTCGAAAAGTCCCTTTTCTTGCCTCTCCTGAATATTAACCATGACCATAGGCCAACCTGAGAGTGAACTTCAAGGAGATTTTAGGGGAGTCCAATTATGTGGAATTTCAACCTCATGTTGGATGGATTTCAACCTCAGTTAGACATCATGAAATGTCAATTTTATGTGGTCTATTTGATCCTCTCACCTTATAAATTTAATGCAGTGAATGCACTTTCTCCCCAACTCCTCCTTGTATAGGACTGGTAATAAAGGAGAGTACACTTGGCATAAATGTCCCTCAAAGAAAATTCTGCACAATATTGATCCTAATTTTTTTTTTTTTTTTTTTTTTTTTTAGGTTTTTAGAGACAGGGTCTCACTTTGTGGTTCAGGCTGGCCCTGAGCTCAGCCTCAAACTCACATCACAATCCTCCTGCCTCTGCCTCCCGAGTGCTGGGATTACAGGCGTGAGCCACCACGCCCGGCACTGTGGTATGTGGTACTGGTTGCTTCTGGGTGTGGGTCTCCACACCCAGTATTGTTATGTGGTTACCGGGGAACTGAACCCGGGTCCTTGCGCTTGCGAGACAGGCGCTGGAACCACTGAGCTAACTCCCCAGCCCCCATTGATCCTAATTTTGAAGTGCAAGCAGAGAAGGAGTGATAGTGGCAGGGTAGTGTGGGCACTGGGCACTGTGTGGGGCAAAAGGGAAGGGTCAAGACTATTCTCTCCATATTTGTCCCTTGGAGCATCACAGGCTAACAGAAGGTAGGTGAAAAAATACGTAAGTGATATAAATGGAAATGTTAACTAGGCGTTGCAACTTTCAGAAAACTCACAGCACCATTAGAGAGCCTGTTTTCCTGACTGGACCTGCATTTTCCCACAGCTTTTACAAATGGGTTTCTCAACTCAGCCAAGTCAGCCTAGTCTACACTCATCCTCCACTTTGAGGTCCCAAGATAAGCCATGTTACAAACACTCCCTCTCCTGGATTCAAGTAAAGACTTCACAGAGCTCATCGCAAAAATAAAAGTATGGAACCGCTATTCAAAAATGATTAAGAAGTCAAGATGGTGACAGCAGAGCAGTAAGCCAAGTCTATGTTGTTCTATGTTCTGAGTGACTGCGTAGGCCCCATGCCCTTCAAGTCGACCTTGTTGGAACCTTCTCTGCCATTAGCAGTAGGAACATATCCTTCCAGCCAACTTTGTCAAATAAATTCAGTTCCCATGTGACCAGAGTGCATTGGTCTTTGTATTTGTATGTATTCTTGCCCACAGGAATATAAAATCCTCTTTAAAAATAGCCATGCCTTTTCACTTTTAATGTTTTAAAAGCACCTAGCTCAATGCTTTGTACATAGACATATTGATGAAATGATCGTTCTCTCTATAAAACATCAGAACAATTGGGAAGCACACCTTGCCTCAGTGGAGCCTCTACTAGTGGCTGTCAATTAACCTGAGGTCTTTAGGAAAGGCCTAGGCTATGGGAGGAGAGTGTGGTACAAAGCACATCTACACCTGGATTCTGTTTATAGAGAACTACAGAAACGACAGAAATGACAGTCCCTGCCAGGAGGCCAAACATTCAGCCTCGTTTGAACCTGAATTTCCAAGCCGTGGCAGTGAGAAGCAAAGACAGAGTCAGTTAAACTTGACAGTATGGCTCCTCAGAGTCTGACTGCAATGCACAGGATTGGGGGGTCGGTGTCCACAAAGCGTTTCACTTTCAAAGCCCAAGTTCATTCTTGCGTCACAGGTTATAACTTTCCCTTTGAATTCTATGGCCAGGTCTCATTGGTGTGTGTGTGTGTGTGTGTGTGTGTGTGTGTGTGTGTGTGTGTGTGTGTGTTGGTGTCAACCATCTCTCTTTCATATCCCTCACCAGCTTATAGAATGGAGGTGGTTCTTGCTTCCTGTTCTGCTAATGATGGTTATTTTTATGACAGTTTCTCTGATGCTTTGATATCTATCACAGTCTTAAACGTACAGTAAATGGGGAGTTTTCCCAGAATCAAAGTGTGGAGTTGGTACAGCTGGAACAATGGGGATGGGAGTGGATGTGATTTGTTTCAAAGAGATTTGCCACCATCCATCATACCAGAAAAAAAAACATGTTCTTTCATCCAACAGCATCCTTTGCAAAGAAAGCTTTGCAAACACTGGTTCATTTGTCCCCTCTCATAGGTAGGAATTCTGCTTTAACTGCTGATGTCCCTGCTTGACCTTAAAAGAAACAACTACAGGTATACCTTGTTCTTCTGGACATCACCTCTCTGCTATCTTTCATTCATCCAATATGCAAACAAAGGTAGAAGGCCAAAATAGACATCAAAAGCTCTTACACTCTGTTCCTAAAGAAAGACTTTGCTGGAACCTGATTGTTCTTATTTGAATATCATTCTGACAGGTTTGGCTATCAACAAATTTGGAGGGCTACAAAAGGCAAAAAGGACAAGAGGCGTGTAGGTAAGCAGAATGATCACAAAGCTACACGACAACTTAGAGTCTTAGGGGCAGGGCACAGCTTCCAGACTCATCTGTCAGAATCCCCCGCGCAGCCATTCCTCCAGATGTACCGTGCCTCCCTCATTTAGGGAAGTACCTCCACATCTTTCTATCCTTACATGCTGGGATAAGTTTCTGGGATGCCCTTTCTTTACGTCTCTTACTCATCAGTCAGTTTTCCATCACTGTGACAAACAACTTAAAAAGAGAAATGTTTCCTTCTGTCTGTTGCTGGATGGCTCCAGTGCTTTTGGGCTTGTGACCAAGTAAAGTATGGCAGGGAACCTGTGGCAAAGAAAACTGCTCTTCACAGCATCCAGGAAATAGAGAAAAAGAAGGTATGGGGTCCAATGATGCCTTCAAAGACAAGCCCTAAGGGCCTAATTTTCTTTCATCAGGCCCCAGTAGCAACATCTGCTGGAATCTGAGCCTCCAACACATAGACTTTTGGGAACATCTAAGACAAAAGCCCTAACAAACCCCACACTGACTTTTGTATTAGTCAGCACTGTGTTATTACAATGAAATAGCTGAGACAATCAACTTACAAAAGACAAATGAGTTTTTAGCTCACAGTTCTGAAGGCTTTTGTTTAAGGTTGTGGAGGCCTGCACTGAAGGCCAAGGCTGGCACCAGCAGGGAGCATGTATCAGAGAAAGCTACTCACATCACAAGGCAGGAAACAGGGAAAGACTGAGGGGCTGAGTTCAACAATCCCCTTTCAGTGTACAACTCCAGTGAGCAGAAGACAGTGCACAGCCAAGCAAGCAGAGTATTTGGCAGCTTTCTCACAAGGCCCTGCCTCTTCTTGTTGCAAAACTGGGAATTGAACGTAGGCCTTTTATAGCAACTTTTATATCCTCAGTCCTTTTTATTTTTTACTCTAAGTCAGAAGTTGCCTACACTGTGCTCACACTTGGAAATCCCTACCTCAGACTCAAAGAGAAATAAGATTAAGGGTACATACTTCCACACCCCAGTTAGGTCCTTTCTCTTGAAGGCCCATAGTCCCCCAAGTATTCTCAAGCCAAGAAAGGAGTATTTAACATATGGACCTTTGGGGACCAGTATCTCTACTCGAAAACTAGCAGTCTTCTTGGACCCAATCTATGCCCCTCCATGGGAGACCCTCTGTCACACATCTGTCCTGTCACGATGAGCTCAGTATAAGTCTTTGTAAGTGTGCTGTCTCCCTGGCCACACAGAAGTGCGGATGGGCAGAAATCTCTAGATTTCATTTGGGATATATCTTTGTGTCTATACTGCCTCAAACATGGAAAAGTGCTCAATAAATATTTATTCAAGGAAAAGAGAAATTGCTTATGGCAAGTAGGTGGAGTAACTTTAAAAATGTGGCAACCAGTGTCTCTCAGGTTGCTACCCTGAAATATACCCACCCAGGGGTCTGGATGACAACCGCAATGATCACAATACATTATGTAGAAAATATTAAGCTATGTTCCACATCCTTTGCTTAGAAAGGCAAGTACATGGGTAATATATTTTTAGGACAAGTTTGGTGATAGTTATAGGAAAGACATTTATTGGAAATGCGTCATCTGAGTTAATATTTAATAAGTGATGAACTACTATCAACATTATTTACTCAGTGGTGGAACTAAAAGGAATTGGTATTTCTAAAACAGGAACTCTGAACTGTAACTAAAGCTTTGCTTCCCCTCAGTTTAGGCAGCATCTTGTCACTTCTCCGGATAACAGACCACATCTGCACCCCTGTGTAAGTACCAGCAGTGAACTCAGCTCCACAAAAGGCATCCAGCAGAACAGCGGCCAGTGACAAACAAAAGACAGTCCTCGGCTCCTAAGGTGAAGAGATTTTGTTCTTTTATTTCCCTCTGGTACAATTTTGTTTACTGTTCAGCTCGATGCTCAGTATATGGTGTAAGTGAAATATTTATTAATAACCATGATATTTGTCCAAACAAACAAGCTATTTATGTTCAGCTTCTCAAAAGGCAAACAGGGTGGTGGGGGAGAGAATGATGCATCCTTCACATGTGAACATGGAGGAAACACACCAGCGAGTGACAGCACGTTATCAGACAAGTTCAGCATTTTTAGGGGAGGTGATAAAATCCATTGCTTGTTTTCTGGACATCTTAGCATCCTAGAAGTTTGGGATCATTTCACTTCAACAATAGGTTTGTCTTTCTAAAGAAATAACGAGTGTTACAGCCGATACCCACACGAGTTAAATGTACGATTATAGAAAGAAATCACCTTCTTATTGGCCAAATTAAACTCAGTTACCTACACGTATACACCTTTCCCTCTCAGTTCTGGTTTCTGAGGCCAGAAGCAGATGGGACAAATAGAGAGTGTGGCCAGGAGGTGACCGAGCAGATGCTCGCAGGAGCCAAGCAAGCAGAGTATTTGGCAGCTTTCTGAGCACCCTGCTCCCTCCCTCAATGACTTTCAGAGTAAAAACAGGCTCCTTTTCGAAGTCACAGCTGTGGACAGATGCACGGCAGCTCTGCAAAGCACGCCGCAGTTCTGAAAACATGCCCACAGACGCCACTTTAAAGGAAGGACCGGCTTTTATATCCAGCTGACTGTCAGACTAAAGGAAGTCCTAGCCAGATGAAGAAGCAAAGCCAACCCAGGCTGGCTGCGTCCGTGAAGGGGAGAGACTCAGCAGAGACACTGGAAGACAGAAAAGGAACTAAAGGTCTGTGGTGTCTTAAAGAGTCAGAATGACACAAGAGCACTCTGCAGACAGCAGGCACCCTGCACCTACTCCCAAGTTCATGCCAAAGTTATTGGAGAAAGAGCCTGTGCTCAGGCACCAGGAACATACATCAGGGACAGCGCCTGGCAAAGACATACCACGTGTGCCACTGCGACCACTATGCCCAAGCCCTCCAAACAGGAGCAAGTGACATTTCAGTTAATAATAAAACATTCAACAATCAAAACCTTCCCATTCTATGACCAGGAACAGGAAAGCAAGAAGAGCAAAGTCACGGGTCCCACTTTTACATCATATCCTCTGACATAATGTGTAATGAGAATATTCCATCACCAAATGTCAATCACGTGGTACCAGATGGTCAGAGAAGAATAATTTCTCTCTGAACAAAAAGGTACAATGTGTAGACTTATTTTCTAGGTGTTTGATCCTCTCTTTTTCTAGAAACAGACTGAATTTATTTCCAGAGATATTTTTTAATGATAGAGATGTTTTACTTTTGTCAGAATTAAAAAGAAATTTAGAGTGTCTGGTTCAAATGTCCACCTGTGCAGATCAGCAAGGAAGTGACGCCCAGCTCTCTGCCTACTCTCCTGGAGCCAAACTATGGACTGGCGGGTGAGTGCAGCCCACGAGGAGCACTGGCCAGACACTGGGAGGGGAAGGCAAGGAAAGGCCACCGCCTTCCTCTTCCTATCTGAGGACCAGGAGGAGGCCTCCAACAGCACTTCTCTCCTTGGCCCCAGCTCCCTCAGGACAACCCCAGCACCGCGACCACCAAACAGAAAGGCTGTGTTCCTGGAGCTCTGAAGCACCATGTCTTCCTCTTGTCCCTGCAACTCTCAGGGCATTGGATTCTTTTTCAATCTCATCTCAAGACCGCCTCCTTGACCAATGTCACCAATTTTCTGTAGTGTATTAAGTCTCCCTGGTCTAGACGAAGGAGACTAAAGTTGGTTTGTTCTCTGGATCAAGCCTACTGATGCACTTAACACAGAGTTTTTCTACAACATTTCACTTGGGGTGATTTCCTTCATTTACAGGCATCCAAAGGTTAAGTTTATCACCTCCTCCAGTAGCATTATCCAGCGAGAATGGTTTAAAAATTCTCCTCTACATTGTGCCACAAGGTTGCCTTCCACACACCCTGGGCCTCCTTGAATTCATTTACTTTTTCTGCACAGACCCTACCAGTGCCCCACACACACAAAAGCAAATTTAAGGCTGAGTTTGCAGCGGGATGTGAAGTCCTGCCTAAAGTTTCCCTATGTGTGATTTATTTTTTACTATTAAAATATCAATATTTGAAGCATCCACTTTATAAAAATATCACACTTAGGAGGAGATGCACAAAGCTGCTATCATTTCCTACCAGTTTCACGAGAATTTTTCTTCGTGGCTGTCAGAAGCAGGCCTTCAGAAATGGGGGTCTTAGGAAATAGACTGTGAGCTGTAACTCTGGAAAAGCCAGGAGTTCTGGGGTAGAAGCAGCTCAGACTGGGGCCCTGAGTGGCTGAAGGGAGCAGAGTTACTGGGCAGAGAGTACTTAGGATGAATAGCAGAGGGGAGACCCTCCAAGTGGAATCCAGCCGGCAGCACTGCCCAGGACTTTCCCTGCACACCTTTTCTTTCCCATATCCTGCTGCCTCTTGCACTTTCTTGCTTCTCTTTATGGGCTGACAGCATCTGCAGCCATGCTCACCCTCATTCTAACAAATAAAAGGCAGGAAAATGCCGACAAAATTATTATTTGCATTTGTATGTGCAGTTCCTGCAAGTTTTAGCATATTTCATTGGTAAGCACTGCAGGAAGTGAAAAATATAGCTCAAGAAAAGATTTTATCCAGCTGCCCTCTTCCCAGAAAGCAAACAGATAATAAAATAAATCTAATCAGCATTCCTTTTCACTTAGCTGAAATTAAATTTTACTCATCATGGGTAAGTGGCTAATTACATGTTTAGTGTAAAGAAAATTCTGAGGACATTATCTTATTTACTTTCTCCTATGTCAATAGATGAAGGGACATTGGCATTCAGATGGAGATAGCAACAGCTGGCTGCTGATGCCAACTTACCTTTTATGGCATCAATGCAGAGCTAGACAAAGCAGAATGGAGACACTGGAATTAAATTGCCTTCAACCCCAAATCCAGGCAATCTGCCCGTTGGTTTACAGCAACTGCAAATTCTAATGAAATTGCTTCTAAAATGGATTGATCTCTGGTGTCTAAGAGCTTTTTTCAAAAAGAGAGTCACAATTTCTCAAGTGCTGACTGTGCACTAGGTGATTCTTATGTTATAGATTCTTCGTCATAACCCAGGAAGTCAGTCATAATTTTGTGCCCATTTTTCAGTGGCAGAAATCAAAGCTTAAAAGACAAACAACATCCTCCTAAGTCAATCAGTTAGTAAATGAAAGACCCAAATCCGTCTAGATCAAAGACCACCCTTTTCAGAGACCATCCCTCAATGACAAGGACAGCTCTTTTTGTGACATGCTGCCATTTTTCACACTGAGTCTGAGAGTGCTGAGACTCAGATTCGTAGTTCAAATTTTCTCTTAAAGAAAATTTAAGATACTGAGCTTAATCACATGCCTGGTCATGTCTCATCTGCTCAAACTTCCTTGCTCAGCCTTGTCCTGAGAAAATGCCTAGCTCCAAAACCACATTTTCAGTGACAGACCTCCCATATGGCTGCTTCCTTCTCAGCACTGTGACACTCCACAAAGCTTTCCAATCTGGACATGGTTGTTGTATGCAGCACACTGGCAGAGACCTCTCTCTACAAAGCGTTTCAGAATTGAGCAGACTGTACAATTCACGGGATTGTTAATGAGAGCTGTGTGCTTAATTCCCCATGCTCTGAGCAGGACCCGGGGGTATTCTTTTTTAACTCAGGAAAAACATAACTGCAAATAATTCCATACAAATAGAACTGTCCTGAATTAGTAATGCTCAAATGGGTCTATGCACAATTTTTCCAGTTCCTAATCATTACTAATCAAAGCTCGAAGTTATGTCAGTACATTTTATTTATAACACACTTCAAATAAATATGCAGTGTCTGAACATTTTGTAGTCCTTTTCTAAAGTCCTCAATTTTCTATATCCCAAGTCATTATCAACATTCTCAAAGCTCGTTAATTCATTTTATTTTTTTCTAGAACTGTTTTAAATTTTATCTGGAGACACAGTTAAATAAAGCTTATTCGAATCTAAAGATCTGAAATTTGTCACATGCAGTCTCTAGACAATAAATAAAAACAACTCAAGTCACTGTCTAGGCAATGACTACAAATAAAGAAAATATTTTCTCTCCATTACAAGAAATTCATCACCAAACTGAGTACTTGGCAATGAATGTTCCCATCACCCGAGGAACACACCCAGGCAGTTTCTCCTAGGGTCAGCATCAAGGTCAGAGGACATGCTACTTTTATTTATAAGGTCCTGGGAGATAGATGAGCTCATTTGGGACACACTAAAGACTGTCACAGAAGTCATCAACTTTTGATAGTTCCAAATGCTCCCTCGGGAGCAGATAAATCTTTTTCTGGTGTTTCTGCAGTCCAACCAGAGATACAGGAATAAAAGGTGTCTCCGTGTCACTACCATGAGGTCTGCAAGAAAATAAATAATAGCTAGATCCGACTGAAAGTCATATTTTCATGAGTAATTTACCCAAGAGAAATCGGGTCATGCAGGTAATGTTTGGGGTACCTGCTCATACGGACAATGCAACTGTAGTGTCATACAAATTTTATATCATGTTATCCTTGATCACATGATCAGGGTGGGGAGCAGTGGGGAAGCAATCCACATGTTTTGTCTTTGCTGCAAATTTTTGGTCTTACCCTGCAAGAACTCCTTATTGACACTGCTCATGTCCACCCAAATCCACTGGCACTAGCTCATTCTTGCTTGTAAATTAGATTATGAAATCTCCTTTATGTTGCTTTCATTTGGGTAAATCAGTCATGATTTAATATTAGTGAAAATGCCGGTCATCTACCTTCCACTTCCCTTGTCTTTCTGACTCATTGGCCATCTTTTTATACCCTTCCCTCCACACAGCCCACACCCCCCTTGGTATTGGTCACTGGACCTAAGGCTTTCACACTGAGAACACCCAGCCACTTAAGTAAATCTTTTATTTTAAGATATTCTATTTTCATTTGGCTCACCACACTTAATTCTTCCTCAGGACTAATAGCTAAATTTTCTCATCTTCCCTCTCCCTCCTGAATTTTTCCTTCTGTAGACAGTATATTTCTTATATGCCTCATGCTCCTTTAAAAACATTGATTATCTCATATTATTTGGAAATCCATAAGATATATCTAGAAACCCAGGATTCTATTTCTAATATTGCCCTTGATTTTAAATCCACCCCAGAATAGCCTAGTACCTACCAGGAATGAACTCCTAAGCACCAGAATTACAGGTCCAAAGCCTTAGGAACAGATTATGAGCTAACAGAGATTATTTCTGTTCCTGAAATTCTCATGATACAAAATTTTAAGGAATAGAATATAGCAGATACCATATAACAAAGCACAACAATGACAACATATCCCTTTAGCCTCACTGCTCTATCACATATGAGCCAGATCTTCCTCCTGGACCTGTATTCCTGCCCTGGGCTTGTCGGGCCTCTGAAGGTCATGTTACCTGTCAACATGGAGGACAGAGATACTGGGCAGTGAATACCTCCCATCAGTAGCTCTAAACCATTTGCACTAGAATTCATGTTTCACGATTCTAGCTTGGTCTGGAAAATCCACACTAAAACTCTAGGCCATGGGAAATGGAGCTGGAACCGATGCTCAAACCTGATGTTTCTTAAACAATGTACTAACAAATAGGGAAAGAAAGAAAATTACCATACTTTTAAAGCCTTACATTCTGATTTTTTTAATTATACTGTATTTTGGTATATTACCTTGACAAACAGCAAAAAATCTGCTTACTAGAATTAGGTATATAAAGTGGGATGGCTCTTTAATTCTAAAAATAAAGTAGAAGAAAGGACATCATAATACTTGAAGTGCAATGTTGTGACACTAGAAGTGAATACTTATTGCTCACTGACTTTCATTTATTCCACATTGACTTATAATAGACATCTGGGATTGGTGATGTAGCCCAGTGGCACTATACATGCCTGGCAAGTGCAAAGTCCTAAATTCAATCCCCAATACTCCACCAAAAATAAACCAGACATCCATCTTCTGTGGATTGTTCACCATGCCCACTCCTCAAGATCCAAGGGGCCAGTCTGGGCTTGCTCCCACAGCACATATTCCAGCTGCTAGCCTTCTGTGTTTGACACTAAGTTCTCATCTTCAATCCAGAGTAGAGTTTGTAAAACCAACTTAGAGTAGATGATAATTGCCATTATTTTAACTAAATTTGGGGGATCAACTAAATAAGTGGTGGACAATTGAGCAGATGAAGAATAATATAGTTTTTATCTAAAATGTTTCCTCAGTCTCATGTCCCAGAGGGGGGCTTTGGAAGTTATCAATGGGATCCAATGAAAACTTTCTAGCAGAATGTGCTCTTAATATGGGGTCTAATTGGAGGTTTTTCACAGAGGGTGTGACATTAAAGGTTATAGCCTTGCTCCCAGCTCTTTTCTTTTCTCTCTGCTTTCTAACCCTCACAAGTTGAGCAACTTCACTCCACCATACTCTCCTGTCATGGCTTTTCTGCTGTGGAGCCAACTAACTACCGACTAAACCCTCTGAAATCATGAGCCAAGATAAACCTGGCTTCCTTTTAAGCTATGGGTGTCAGGTATTCTTTCTCAACAATGGGAAAATGATTAATATAAAGAGAAACAGTCAGGCATCTTCAGGAAGCATCTGCCTCTCTGAGTGCTCAGAAAAAGGAATAACATAGAGTCCAAAAAAGGAAGCATCACACAGCTGTGATACAAACCTCTGAGAGGAGCTATTGTGGCCATGTATCCTGGTTTGCCATGACACCAGCTTTATATGTTTGGACCAGGAAAGTCCAGGGAAATGTTGGACAGCTTGTCATCCTGGGGGACAGGGGGATCTGTCTGGCTGGTGATAATACCGCAGGCACTGAGAGGAGGGATTCATTAGGATGGATCTCAGATCTCTTAGCAGGTAGACCACCAATGGCTACAAGTCCCCTCCAAGCTGGTAAATGGAGTTAGGTTCCAGGAGGGAAGAAAAAGGCTGGGAAAAAAGGCAAGTGATACTTCTCCAGACTTGTAGTCTTCCTCTAGCACTGTCCCTGACAGCCTAAGTAGGAGCACTGGTGAAGGGTGAAGTAAAAATGTGGTTTGCTTTAGGCACAGTTCCATGCCAGTCACCAGATGGGCTCAACTCAACCTACTGTTTCCTGGTAGTGCAAAGCCTAGTTACTGGTGGAAAAAACTAAGCTAAGTGCAGTGGCACACATGTGAAATCTCAGCCCTCCAGGAGGCTGAAACAGGAGGACTGCAGCTTTGAGCACAGTCTGGTCAAGACTGTCTTAAAATAAAAATGACATAACTCCATGCAAAGTACCAGAGGGGGAAAACATCTCTTTGAGTGAAGATTATTTTGTATTTTGATTATTTTATTCCCCTATGTATTTAACATAACAAATTCACACATAGAGACATATTTCAACAGAGCTTTGGTTAAGAACTAGGATCATTTTCCATTTCTGAAGTTGAGAATTACAGGGCTACTGGCCTTGTTCCATTTGGAATTTTTCAATGTAACTCTGCTGGAAATAACTTTATATTGTCTCTTATGTCTCCCTTGCCACTAAAAAATGAATAAGCCAAAAATGTTCCTCAGAGTTGAGTTGAGAATATTTATACTAATAGATTTATAACTTAAAGTACTAACTCAGTATAAATGTGTAGAAGTTACATCTTGGGACTATTGGATCTTTATTTTTCAAGAATTCTAAGAACACTTCAACCACAAATACAGTCGTATTAGGGTAGTCAGAATAGTTACAGAACTCAGAACCCAAGCAATTCTGTCAGGTGCCTGGCTCCCCACCTCTACCTACCTGTATCTTTGCATCTCAAAAGCAAACACCTGCCATCTACCTGCTTCCTGAGGTTTTTTATGAGGCCTAATAATCAGACAAAAAAGCTACAATCCTTGATTTTTTAAAAATGACTTTCAAATCACAATGTAGTACAAGGAAAACTTTTATCCACTTTCATCTTCAAAGAAACACCAAATTATGTTATAATTTATCAGAAACCTTACATTATTACTGAATTGTTTCATGTTTTCAGTCTCTAGTTCCACACATCTTATTCACAATTCCTGTGAGGGCCATGGATGTAAGCTCAGGAGTACAAAATAGGTCACTGGTATGCTCAGCCCTCATTCTGCAGCCCTAAAACATTTTCATTTCAAATGTAACCATAAGATTTTAATTAAGTCTCATTTTCAAATGCTTCAGTTTCCTGAGGAATTTTTATGTTGCTGCCACCCAGGTCACCCTGAGTGTCACAGATGACCAGTCATACTAAGACTGTCATGCAGTAAAACATCACCATCACTTTTTTTGCATTTAACTTTTTAGCTAATAGCTTACTCATTGGATGGTCACAGACACTAAGAAATGAAAACAGTACCTCCCTGACATGAAAACCACAGAGAAACTGGAACAACTTTACATAAGTTTCTTCTAGATCATTCTTCCAGCATATTCTAGTGAGAGAGGATGTTTTTCTGCTTCTTTATGCAAGGATTCTTTTTGGCTTTGTACTAACTGAAATTTGTTCACATTGGTCAAAGCCCCACCTGGACCTTAAGACTTTAAAGTCCAGGCCATAATTCAGGTAAAAATCCAGAAAATCCAAATGCTCTTCTTCACTCTGTTCTATATGATGTTGTTTACTCTGAAGATGGTAAAGGAATTTTCAAGGAAGACAATGGCCCCTCTTGCCTGTGGCCAAGTGGCATCCCTCGCAACTTTAGGCACCATTAGCTGTATCATTCACCATTCCCCATACCAACCAGTAGTCACAGCCTACTCTTATATCAATCATTAGTTGTCCCATACTCTCCAAACCATATTTTGAGAATCCAGCTGGTTCATTTAAGAAGACTTTAAATACCCTAAGTATACCAAATGTGGTGTCTTGCTTGTTTTTGTTTCAATTGTTAGTTTGTTTTTTAAGTGTAGTCCAATAAAATAGAGCTTCCGTGAGATCAAGGACTCTGTCTACCTCAGTGCTACATTCCCATTGCTTGTCCAGACAGAATCTGTCACACAAAAGATTCAATCATATTTTTAAATGACCAATATCAAATGGAGGAAGGAAAATATATTCTCTACACAATGAAGTACTAATCTGCCATGAAGAAGGATAAATTGGAGTCACTGTCAGGAAACTAAATGCACCCTAAACTTGTCATGTTAAGTGAAATAAAGCTGACATAGGGATGTTAAATATCACATGGTTTCTCTTATATATGAAACCCAAAGTATAAATAAATTAAAGAGAAATATAAGGTAGATAATTGGAAACAGAGAGATCTTTCACAAATGAGAAGCAGAACAAGAGATGGAGGAAGAGAGAATGGGGAGCAGAGGGGTAAAAATAATTAAGGTGTGTTATGAATCCCGAAATGAAAAGAAATAAATGCTCAAACATGTACTCAAAAGAAAAATATTTTAAAACATATAATACAAAAAGCTTAAAAGGCACAATTACAAATGTGATTTGGGCTACTAATATATAAAGTTAACTTAGCTTAACATTCTTTTCAATATTAAAAGGCATCTGGTTTTAAATATATACTAAAATTTGAGTTTATTGAGTTGCTTCTATTTTATGTGAATGATTTCTGAAAATTAGTGTCTCTGTGTGTTAACCATTATATCATAACATAGTATACAATAATAAAATCAAATGAAGCATGTATCTCCCTTTTTTGAGATCTTAGAAAGTGGTTTGTTTGTTTATGTGTGTGTGTGTGTGTGTGTGTGTGTGTGTGTGTGTGTGTGTGTGTGTGTGTGTGTTTTAGTCACAAGCTCCTAGTCAAGGGCCTGACCTTGCTTAACCACTACCACCAGCATGTAGCACAGTGCCTAGCACAAAAGTTACAAAAGTGTGTAAATGATATGTGCACTGCTTTGGCCATTGTTTCCATTTAGGCATCCTTCCTTACCATGTAAGACTGTCATCTTTAATTAGGTTGGTAAAAGCTGGCTTCTAAAGCTGCCCACCAAAAATAATCTTTCGTGGTTTTGTTCTAACACACCTGTAGATGTCAATTTGAGAGTCAAGTCTTAGAACACAGTGCTGTTTCCCTTGTTTGTATCAACATCACAGAGCATAGCTCAGTGCTGTAAATGCAGAAGAGCTGCCTTTTTAAAGGCCACTTTAAGTTCTGAGCCTGGCCTTATTCTAGGATTTTCACCCAGGTTAATTCATTTAATTATCACCACAACTCCAGAAGTAGTTTCTACCAACATCCTATTTAAAAGATGAGGAAACCGAAACCCAGAAATGCACAAATAATATATGACAAAGATGGACGTTCACACCTTCTGGCTCTAATCCATCTGCTTAGCTGGGAGAACACAAAGTGCCACTTTGCAGAGTCCACCAAATGTCCCCTGACCAGCCAGCACTATGGACTAAACAGTCCTGGTGCCATGGACCATGAGAAGACTTACGAGTTGAAACAGCAATGAAGACATAAAGCCTATAAATTACTCACTGCTTGTGTCAGTACCTGAGGAAAGCACTGATGATTGTTTTTGACTACAGAGAGTTGAATCCAGAGCCTTCTTGCTGAGAAGAGCTCATTTCCAATAAGCTCAACATCCCAATCATTTTTTTTCTTTTACTTTGTCTTTTTTTTTAGGCAGCATCTTGAAAAACCATTCATTCACCCAGGCAAGGCTCAAATTCTCTATCCTGCCTTAGCTTCTAAGCAGACAACTTTTTTGAGGCAAACTTTTTATAACATTATGAAATAGTCTCGTTAAATGTTTCATCTCCTCACACCCTTCTAACATGATGTGCACATCAACAGTTTTGATTCATATTCTTAATTGAACAATGTGTTTCAAGCTTTTCCATATTAAATTATTGTAATATAAAATGTCCCTAATAACTCAACATGTAAGTAAATAAGAAATACTGAGAGATACTTTCATTTTAGACACTGGAATTAATCATGCATTTTTCTCTTCTTTGTCAAATATGCTTTGCCATCTTTAAACACAGGAAAATTAAATGGGGCATAAATTTGTACTGATTCTGAACTGTAACCTAAGTGGCTGCAAATGAAATACTCTTGTCTCTCTCATGTCCTCAAATCTCACTAAAAACCCAAGTGTGCTGCTGTTAAATCCTTTCATTTCAAGTGTTACACAGACACGTAATGATGAAATTTACTTATGCTTCACAAAGATCCTAGAATATTCTGTGTAAGCAACATATACTCTTGTCAATTACAAACAGAACCTTGGCAAGCCCATGTTTAATGCTCACATTTTCATTTCTTTTTGACAGATCTCAAAAACAATATCATGTAGTCGTTTCCAATGGGATAATAATAATATTCCTTAGCTTTCTATTCTGGCTTTCAGAAGATGAGAAGTCTTTCAGGTGAATGTATAGTGTCTGCTATCAGAGGGGACACATGAGCCAGAGTCAGTCACTAGACTAAGCCTCGCCTGCCCCTCACCTGTCCCGGTGCTATTCTGAGATTTCCCGGCACAGAGATTTCGGTATGCTTCCCAGGAGTATTTTGGTTACAGTCCTGTAGCGTGTAATTTTGTAGGCAGGCAGTCATTCATTATCAGCAAGGAGTAAGATGTAGATCCATCTGAACAAGCAAACGGACTTCAGTCATCTGTGCTCTAGATCTGCTCACACCTGTGCGCACTTGTTTACAGCAGTGGTCAAACATCCAGCAATAACAGACGACTGATTTGGAAACTTGCCAAAGTAAATTCAGTGAAACAACATCTCCAATGGGAAACATAGGGTACCCTGTGGCATTATTCAAATGAGAAAAAAAACATGCATATGGAACTTGACTGTGCACAGGCTAGTTCATAAAAGATTTCCAGGATTATGGGGAAAGTTGCCCATGTGAGCAGAGACAGAGAGTGAGGTCTGGGGAGAAGGAAATCTACTTTCATTATATATTTTACACTATTTGAATTGTTTATTCCCATACTGACATATTATGCTTTTAATTTTAAAAGTAGACAGTTTTCCTCTGCCTGATTAAAGTCATCCTTCACCAATTCAACAGTCTGACTGAGGCCGGGCTATGAGGCCCAGGCTCTGTCCAGGCGAGAGCGCTGTTTGGCCTGAATGGAGGAGCAGGGAGAGAAGTGTCTGGCATGAACACACACACACGCTTCACCTGGTTTGTGCAAAATCTCTTGATCAGGTTGCTTGCTGACCAGAGCAGACAGTGTTGGGTAAAGCGTGTCTACCTGGAAGGCAAGTAGAAGCAAGCAGGGTAGGGAATTGACCCTCAAAAGCCTTATGAAAAATGTCTAATCTCTGCTGGTTAGTTTTCATTACCAGTCAAAGTACATCTCACCAACGCTGCCTAGGGAGTGGGCCAGTAGGCGTAACAAAATCTGTATATCCACAGCATTAACACTTTAATAATGTGTGTATGTTATTATGATTAATACCAGGAAGAGTGGTGTAGACAATTAAGAAAAATATCTACATTTTAAAACATAAACATGTTGCATACTTAAGTCTCTAATTAAACAAGAATGAATTATTAAATAAAAATATAATTAAATGTTTAAAATGTTAGTGATAGCTCAAACTGACAAAACAAACTATGGATTCTGTTTTAGAGCATAGGATTTAGGCACTGATTTTATAGATTTAATGTCCTTGAGGAATATCAGATGTCCTCAAGATGCAGAATTTGATTTAACTGAAAGATGTAGGGGAAAACTTTGTAGCTGAACAATTCCCCATTGAATCCATATCTAAAGAGGATCAAAAGTATGTGTTATTTCAGCTAAGGCTAGCAATAATTTATGCTGAATAAATTATCTGCAGTTTAGCTTCTTTCAGCCAGGAGCACAAGAAGGAGTTATGCAATGTAAAATGCTGTGCGCATGCTAGCTGGCATGTACTAGCACGCCGGGACCGAAGCAGCCGGGGACTGTAAAATTTGAGCTCAAGCCCAGTGTGCTATTAGCTTGGTACAAAGCCAAGTCACAGACTCAGCTGTGAGCAGAAACATCTCCTAGCCGCCATCCACTCACCGTGTTTAACCTACCTCTCACCTTGCCTGGTCTGCATTGAGAAATAAAAGTATGCCTTAGAAATCAAATGGAACAAGGCACCACTTAGAAGTACAGATAAATAAATATGCATAAATTAGGAGTGCACACCCGAAAAGATGTTATTGATACATACAACAAAACAAAATTAAGTCTTTAAACCAGGATACCTACAAAAGCTGAGCCAAAACCTACACAGAAGTGGCAGGCTGCTGCAAAAGGACCTGTCCAGAGCATTTCCCATCAGAAGCCAAAGTCAGTGTCTTTGTCATTTATTAGTTCTATTTGGTTTCAAATTTTGTGTTGCTGAGAGCTGAACTTCAAGCCTTTCAACTGAGCTATAGCCTGGTTCTTTTTAATATTATATTTGAAAACAAGGTCTCAATAATTTAGAGTTACCCAGTTTGGACTCAAACTTAAGATCTTCTTGCCTCAGCCTCCCTGACTGCTGAGATTACATCATGCCAAATGTCTGGGTCATTTCTTCAAGAGCCCAGGCTATATGCTCTTTTCCTCAATTGAGTCAAACTCGGGCACAACCTTATTAAGAGCACTGAGTATGTTCAGTCACCTTGTAAGCTAATGACTAGACACTTTGGAGCACAGGGGATCATTATTCCACCTATCATCAGTGAACTTTCCAGGAAGGCTAATTAAAGCATCCATTAAAATGCTTACCAGAAAGTTAGGGTTTATCACAGAATCCTACTCACATCTGAAGAATTTGCAAGACTTTTGCCTTGCCTGCTCCTACCACCTTCTATTTCCCTTCCTGTGATTGCTACAGATGAACAAAATTAATTGAGGAGATTCTTTTTCTTTCCTTTTTTCATAATTTAACTGTCTCAGGCTTTTGCCCCTTCTCTAATGCTTTTTGATACCAACCTGACATAGTAATCTAAAGGAAAGAGAGGCATGGTTCCCCTACTAGTGCAGCAGCAGCAGTTTACATATCAAGGGTACTACAACATCAACACATAGGACAAAATATAATTAATTCTCTGAATCAGGGTACCTGCAAATGCTGAACCAAACCCTATGCAGAAGAGACAGGCTGCTGCTAAGGGACCTATCCCGAGCATCTCCCATCAAAAGCTGAGGTCACATGAGAAGAGGGGACAGGTGGCTTATGCCTCTGTCTTTGTCATTTGTTAGTTCTGTTTGGTTTTAAATTGTGCAATTCTGAGAGCTGAACCCCAGGCCTTTCAATGAGCCCTGCTTGTTCCTTGTACCCTGGGAGTTAACACACAACATTTTCAAGTCTTCCAGCTTCTTTACCATAGTGTCTCCCATAGCGGGCATGCACGGGGGGGAAGACTGCAAAGACAGTGCAGACAGCATGGGGAGGAAATACACTCTCCCTCTCTGCTTCCTGTTATAGTCATTTCTGTTATGCTTGTTTCATAGTAAAGAAAGCACAATAAGGCAGAAAAATCTAGAATGCATCACTTGCAAAAATATGAATAACCATAAATCAGGAACATTGGAAGGAAAAGGTGAGCAGTCAAACAGGACCACCTGCATGTGGTCTGTATTCCCAGTTTAGGATACTGTTTGTGTATGGATAGCTCCTTTCTCTCTGCAATGGAGGACTGTGTCCACAATGAGCCTCTAGCAATAGACTTGAGCTCCAAAAGGAATGAAAGGATGAGAGTCATTGATAGGGTATATTTTCCTGTCTCAGATTCCCAGTCACTTTCCTCAAAACCAGGCAAACTGTAGGAAACAAACAGAAGATACCAAATAATCTATGTGCATCTCAGTAATCTAGCCTTCTTCTATCCCCAGACTAAGGTCCAAATTAACATCTTCTTTTTGTATTTTTGCTATGATTTTTGTTGCTACAAAACAATACATGTCAAGGAAATTCAGAAGCACCATGAGGACACAGAGTGTGTGGTTCACCATGGGTTTCCCAGTGCCTGTGCTGGCACGGTAGCAAGTTCATCATGCACTTGATAGATGAATATTGTTACTCCATGAGATGGAGGACATGTCCTCTTTACAAAAATATCATAGTGAAAAAATTAGCAAAGGAGAAATGGGGCAAGTCAAATTAACACATCTGAGCTGAGATTTCATTTCCTCACTCATTTCTTGAATATTTATCAGGCTGAACTCTGGACCAGACCCAAGACAGGCACAAGAAACATAAAAATGAATTCACTTTAGCAACCTGGAAGAGATAAACACAGAAGGTGGTGGCTGATCCAGAGTGTGTGATGGTCACCCTGATAAGTCACTCGTCGAGGGCAAGAAAGCTCAAAGCCAAAGCACCTCACAGCCAGGGAAGCTTTCCTGGAGGGAGCAATTTCTGAGCAGATTGAACAATTTCCTCTGGAAGAAGGAGAATGGAAAACAAGGAAGAGACTTTATTCGTATCTGAAATGTGTTATTTTCCTGAGAAGACAGCAATGAAGTCAAGCTATTGACAGTCATTAATTCAGAATATTGGAACAGTAGATGTCTAGCATATTGTTATTGTACTGTTCTTAAATTCCTTGAAGTGGGTAGTTTGGGTCCATAAGCCCTGGACTAGCAAAAAGTGATCAGTTCTAAGGAGCAACAGTGGAAGCAAAGACAGAGGAAAGAGCATGAGGGACAGGGTAAAGAAGCTGTGTTTTCCCTGCCTGCTTGCAGGGCTGTCATGCAAATCAGGGGAAAGAGGAAATACAAAAATATTTTGGAAAGCATTTAGCTCTGTTGTGAGTTTTATTTTTAAGGCTTAATATAGTTATATTTTAATTTTATTTTTTGTATTTTTTCGAATATATAATTTATAAAAGATGAGTTTTATGTGGGTTAAATAAAATTTACCACCGGTTTTGGAGATCTGGGAGATATCCATGGGTGTAGCTTGTGCTAATAAGCCAAGAACTAAGAAGAGAACCACCGTCTGTCACACAGTGGTGAACTGGTGGAAACCAATAAGGCATCAGACAGCAAATTCTACATCAATGAGCAACCCCTGATGGTCATATTTCTCTGTCAGTCATGTCACAAAAGACCCTGGTGACTTATGACAATGACAAAATCTTTCTGAATACTAAAAGTAGTTCCCCTTCCCTTAATCTTTACATTCACCACACTATCAACTCTTAATGGGAAATTGATTTTATTATTTCCAATGCTTAGTCCACCTTATCTACAGAGAAGCTGAAGGGATCCCTACAGATGTGGATAGTGGTGACAACCATTCTTTACACATTTTTGTATAAGATTTTTGAAGGCCTAAGAAAACAGAAAAAATCACAAGAAAAAGAAATTCATGTCCTGCAGAGTAAAACTCGGTACCTGGAAATTTCACCACAGGAAGTTGAAATTGACAGATAGAAACTAGACCAGTTTCATAATATCACTCCACAAACTCACATTGAAAACTGTTCTGAAAGTCTAGCTTTTTCACTCAGAAATATCACAGAAATGACAGAACTCAAGGGGGTATTCCCCAGGTCACCTCCAGCTTCCTACCTCAGAGACAAGACTAATGACTGCATTTACTCTGTACTGCTTTAGTTCATTTTTTTAATACTTAGAAATATTTGCTTTTCCTTAATTATGCTCCATGTTTGGCCAGGCTTTCAGTCAGAGAAATTTTAGCTGGACTCATTTTCTCTGCTCAATACTCTATAAAGATGTTGACTGTTGATACTGTAAGAATATTATTTTATAGAGTTGAAATGACTTTCTGACTTCTCTTTGTAGTAGTATAGTGAGCTACAGGCACTAACCAACCTGATGGTTACAAACAAATATGATGTTTAATAAAATATAAAATCTATTTTTATCTGCATCGATGTGCTGGTGGGAAAGAAAGCAAGTCAAATGTAAAAATCAGGCCAGGCGTGGTAGCTCACTCCTGTAATCCCAATACTAGGGAGGTAGAGGCAGGAGGATTGCCATGAATTCGAGGCCAGCTGGGGCTACATACTGAGTTCAGGGCCAGCCTTAACTACAAAGTGAGACCCTATCTTAAATACATACATACATGCATACATACATACATACATACATACATACATACATACAGTGAGTAAAAGCCAGACTTTCAGCAGAGCTCCAAAGCTATGCTCGCTGAAGTCATTCTCCAGCCAGATATTTGGAGTTTGGTCTTCAAGGGGTACAGGAGATGTCAGGCAAAGCCTAAGGTAGAAGATGATATGAAAAATAAACACAGTACCCCCAAGAGGACTATGCAGTGGACCCTTGAATTATGATCTCAATCCATTTGCTCACAAGAGGGCTGGCTGTGACTCAAGTAGCTCACTTGAGAGTTTAGGCTCCTCTACACAGCTTTCCAAGTCTCTCTTCAGGGAGCTCTCAGTGCCCTCAGCGAGACACTAACCCAGGATTTCTCAATTAACCCCACACAGGAGATGATGTGGTAATATTCCTTCCAGAACTCTTCAAGTTTTATATCTCTGACTGAGGCCATCTGGAAGCATGAGCACCTGGCATTCAGGTCATAATTCAAATCTTTGGTCATGATTTAAAACTAAAATTCATCTTGTAACCCAAGTTGTTCATATGTCAGCCTCCATAACTTGAGGATCCACTGTGCTCTCAGTGAGGGCAAACTAAACCATAAGCCCTTCGCCCTCCAGAAGACCACAAGAAACATCATTTCATGAACCATGAAGTTGAAACAAGTCCTCCCTGAGAATGTGTAGCTACAAAGAAGCACTTTTGCCATGAATTAGAATTTCAAAATTACTGCATCATGCTGGAAAATCATTTCTCTTCTACCGATCCCAGACTGGCTATGGTCACAAGCATCTGCTTATGATACTGTGCACTTTTCTGAAGGGTTGCCAAACTCCATATCCATCTGAGAAAGCTTTCCCTAGGATGGATCCAAAACATATAGAGCACCAAATAGTCATGGAAACTGGCAAATCAGCACTGTAGTTCCAGATTAATTTTCTAGAAAACAATGGGTTTCTAGAAGACAGTTTTAAAAAGCAAAGAAATGTTACTATTTGCAAGTATTTGTTATTTGGAAGTCTAATAAAATACAGTACGACCATTTTCCAAGAGAAACTTCACTACCAATAAATGATATAATCAGCTTCATATTTAGGTTGAAATATAAAGAGTC
This sequence comes from Petromus typicus, assembly GCA_004026965.1. Classification (NCBI taxonomy): domain Eukaryota; kingdom Metazoa; phylum Chordata; class Mammalia; order Rodentia; family Petromuridae; genus Petromus; species Petromus typicus. The sequence continues at coordinate 40,210 of PVIR01008581.1, forward strand.
AATTCTTCCTTTGTGTGTTTGGCAACATCTTTATCAAGTTTTCCCGTTATCCAGTCATACACTTAGACCTCACCAATGGTGAGGTCTCATGTACAGATGTATAACAGGACCATCCTCCTCCTCATCAAGTAGGAGAAGGACAAGCACCCGGAAACAGTGATTTGTTTCCTACTTGCTTAGTATTTAAATTTCTATCTCAATTATTTCCACACTTTATCTTATTTAACCAATATACATTAAAGTTACTTACAAAAAACTCAGAATTACATATACTATTATTTGTAATTTATTTCTGACAACCTTCCACCCAGAGCCTTTGTCCTCCTATATAATATATTGTTTAGAAATATCTTTTTAAAAGCCAATATATGACAAACTTAAAAGTCAGCATATTGGTTATATTTGAAAGGAAAAGGAAAAAAGTTAGAAGCAGAAAATGAGAATGAACCAACTGATCTCTAGACTGGGGGTCCTCCATCATCCTGGAGCTTCCTCTCCCCTACATTTTGTGTTTCAGCCCCTGCCCCTGAACCCCAGGTACCCTCTTCATTGGTTTCTCACTTTGCCAGAGAAGGAAAAAAGAAAATAAAGAAAGAAGCAAAGGAAGTAAGAAGCAAGGAAAGGAGGGGAGGAGGGAGGGAGGAAGGGACAGGAAAAAAATGAGAAAGACATTACTGGATCTGTTCCCATTAGGAAATTCTTTTCTCCTTCGTGCAAGATATTAGGCTGTGCACTAAATGCTGAACAACAATGGCTTTCCCTCAGAATTTGAAGGTCTTCTTACATCAGGTATTTCTAGTAAGAAATCCAAAAATACTCTGATCACTCGTATGTTTTGTTTTTTCCACCCTGGAGACTTTTAAAACCATCTCTTTCCCCTGTATTCTTTTACAGAATAATGAAATGGCTTGAAATTGGGTTCAACCATTCCTTGTCTTGGACACTCAGTGAACTCTTTCAACCAAGGATTTATGTCCTACATTTGTGCAATTTTTTCTAGACTTATTTCACCAGTACAGCGGTACCTTGGTTCATGAACCTTCCATAATTCTGGTCCCAGACCCAAGTAGATGGGAACCTAATTAAACTCAATGGTTAGGTTCAGTGTTGACCTTATGGGGAAATTTGACTCAGTTCTTATTCTCTTCACTTCGTAACCAGAATCATTGGAAGAATTAAGTTCATGAACCAAAGCACCACTTACTGTTTTCTCCTCCACTGTATCTCTTATCTCCTCTGGAGGTTTCTGTTAGTCACATGTTAAATACCTGAAAATAAGCCACCAGTGGCTATTTTGCAATCTTACTTTCCATCCCTTAGTTGTGAGTGTCACAGGTTTTCACAGATATTCTGTTTTGTTATGTTTGGGAAAATCTTCCTCAGTTTTCTCTTTCAATTTTTCTACTGAAATTTTATTTCAGCTACTACATCCTTTTCTGTAGTATCCTAGTCTTCCTTCATAGATGCACTATCTTTTCCTCTCTCTTGAGCTAACTAAATTCATTTTCCTTCTCTTGATATTTTCTTCAGTTGTTGTTTCACCTCTATTTCCTCTAAAGTTCCTTTTTCCTTTATATATTAGTGTCTCCATTTCAGAAACGATTCACAAATGGGTGGCAGACCTTCACTGTCCAGCTTAATTTAAGACTAAAACTCCAAAAACTCTGGTTGTCTGGTTTGGACTTACTGATTATGCTTCACTATCTTGCGATAAACCAAAAACTCAACACTTTCATTAGAATAACTTAAATGTCAAAGTTTTCTCTGTGGTCATGATATTTCCTCAGGGAAAAAGACTGCTGGATCTCCTGCCCCATCTGGATGTATGCATATATGATAGACAGAAGGAGTCAAAGTACTTGACTTACACACCTGACTTCCTCAACTACGTGGGGGTACATATTGTTGCAGAGCCTATTCAAAATTTAGCTTGAACTTTTCTGGTTAAATATGACAGAAGTCCATATTTTCTTATCTCCTTTCACCCTAGAGTAAAGACTGGAACTGAAAGCCAGTTGTCAGAATGTAACTAAATGCACCTTGCATTTAGTTATCCACTCTATGCCTGCTCTTCACTGTGCCTTGTTGTATCTGAGTCCTAATTTCCTCTGCCTTCATTTACCACAAAAAAACCTGAACTTTCTCCTGTCTGTGGGCTCTCAACTGGATGCAGAGGATGAGATGAGGACCCACAGGATCTAAGGACTGTTTAGACAGAACTTCAGCCACTGCCCTGTTTGCAGACTCATCGCTCCAGGCCTCCCATAGAACTGAACCCTAAAAGTCCTCTTGTTGTCCACTTTCCATGACGTAGAAGGCCCTGGGACTGTCCCTCATTCATTTGCCACTCAAGGCTTCTGGACATATAGTCTTCTTTGCTGGTATCTCCACTTACTTTTTCTTTGTGCCTGTGGGTTTGTTTCTTTCTATTTTAACTAGATTTGTGGAAGGAATGGTGCTAAAGATGTGTGGACCTCCCACCATAGTCAAGTAGACAAAGTCAAGTTGAACTCTGAATGGCTCATGTCACAATGTGCACCTGTCATAAAGAATAGCTCAGACTGTACCTAAGATTGCCGTTAGCCTTGACTGTCCCACATTTATGCCTCTTCCCTGAAAAGGTAAATGCTGTAACTTATATTTGTTGTATTCCTAGGGCCTAAAATAAAGATATTTGTTGGATAAATTGTATTCAGAAGGTTTCCTTCTTATCCATCTATAATAAAATCATGCCTAATATATTTTTGTTAAGCACCTTGTAAACATTTCGAGGACTGGTCTAAGCACATTGCAGATTTTTTTTTTACCCAGTGCCACTCACAACAGTACTGTGCTATGGGTATCATTTTTCATGTTTACAGATGACCAAACTGGCTCATCTGGACTCAATGATTTGGTGACAGATACACCACTAACTAAAGTGTGATCCAAGAGTCCTGTCTAAATTTCTAGCCAAAGACCTTGCCTCCCTCACTACACCACTGTGCTCCTCACTGACGCCTAACAGCAAGAGAAGGGAGCAACTAGACTACCCACATGCAGAAATGGTATCAAAGCGCTTAAGTTCAGAGAGCATATACCAGCCAAAACACGGGGCACCCAAAATGATCTGCATCAATATTAAATGTCGTTAAGTGCTTACTTGCATTTGGTAGTTCAGAGTTGAGGACTGTTTTTCAAACTTCATAATTAGTATGTGTTGCACATGATGGTTCCTAAAGTGCTTTCACACACATTATCTTGTTTAAATAGCTAAACAAAATGATCAAAAGTCAATTAGATGTAAATAAGGTGCTTTTAAAGTCTTGAATAAAGAGTTTTAGAGGTATATGTTTATTATGAAATGATAATACTTTTCAGAAAGATACATGAATAGAGAATACCCCTAAATATGAAGTCAAATGCATACTGGTTAACACAGTGCTTTAAGTATCCCCAATTGCAAGTATGATTCAATATCATATTCCCCAGGAAATTATTTGGAGTTGGAATTATCCATTGGACAACATATTTTCATTCAAAAACATATTGAAATATAAACAACTCTCACAACACTTGCTTTTAGAATCATCAAATTTTGGCTTTGTTGAAATTGCTTCTCCCATGGCTTCAATTTCTCCTGCATACACAATTTGATGCCCAAATTGTAAAACAAAACAGAATTTTCCTCTTGGCAAAGGAGGCCATTCAACTAGACTCTGTATTTTCAGACCTGACTATAGGCAAAGGTCTGTGCTGAGCATTCTAGCAGACTTAATGCCCATAAGACAAGTTTCTAAACATTGTGACACCTACCAATACTGTACGAGAGAAAATAAATATTCGTGGCTTGGTACAGTGCTGCATGAGCAGGACTACACTGCGTACTGATACTGCATGAGGCTGCATTGTGAGCATATGCGTGTCCCTTCAGAATTCATGCTGAAACTTCAGCCCCAAAGTGACGGTATTAATGGGTGAGACCTTTGGGAGGTAATTAGGCCATGAGGACTTAACCCTCATGGCTGGGATTAGTGCTCTGAAAGAGTGAGCTCATTTATTCCCTCCAGAAAACACAGAAGGAACCATCTTAGAAGTGGAGAGCGGCCCTTGCCAGATATCAGATATGCTTCCAGAAATTTAGGAAATAAATTTCTGTTATTTATAAATTACCCAATCTGAAGTACTTCTTTTTTAAAAAGGGGGGAAAGGGTTTATACAGTTTATAGTTCATAGAAGTGTCAGTCCATAATTAGCTGGCTCCAAGGAAAGGATAGTGAACAGCCTCTACAGGGGAGAAACAACATGAACGCAATCCAAACAGTCGCCAAAATAACAAGGGAGAGAGAGCTCTTGCTGTCTTCTGCCTCTTATCAAATCCAGATTCCTGGGTAGGGCAGTACTAAGCCTCTCCTTTACTCATGTGTAGTAGTTTAGTCATCACACACCCTTAATCCCAGCATCACACATTCGAGATTCAACTATCTGAAAAAAAGAAAGCTCCAACTAACCTGCGTAAGGCTTTGGGGGAACATCTAAACACAAACCATAGTATTCCACCCCTGGACTCCCAAAGACTCATGCATATCCATTTATGCAAAAAGCATTTAGCCCATTTCTATGAGTTGCCAAAATCTTAATAGTTTCAGCATTGCTGAAAAGTCCAAATCAAAGTCTCTTCTGAGACTTTTAGCTGAAAGGCCTTGTACAAATGAAAAGAAAGTTAAACATTTCCAACACTCCATAGTGCAAGATAGATATTACCATCCCAAAGGTATAAACAGGAGGATACAAAGGAATGGGACCAAAGTAACTCCAAAATACAGTACAGCAAACAAACCCTACCATAGTTACACTTCCAGCATACCTGGCAATCTGTGGCAAATTGTCAACTCCAAAAGTCTTAGATGGCTCTCCCCCTCCTGCACTTCTGGTGGTGGTAGCTCCCATGGCTTCTCTCTGGGTCTGGTTCTGCTCCCTTCTTACAGCTTTCCTCAGATAATCCATGCTCCTGACTTCTCCAGACTTCTGGGGTCTCCACTGCACCTTTGGCTTCACACTGCCCTCTCAGGGGCACAAGGCCTGGCCTCCCGTGCCACTCTTGACATCCAAGTACAAGCCTTCCTGATCCCGCAACTCTTGCATTCTTCAAGCACCTAAAACCAACACTTCATGGATGATGCCAAGGTCTGCTGTCACCTGAAGCAGTAATAGCCAGTCTTCCCTCTCTCTTACCTAGAAGGGGCCCAGTGTCTATTAACCAAATCCCAAAGAACAACTTCCCTAAGCTGCCGCCATTTTGGAACAACTTCCCTAGGTTTCTGAAATTTTCTAAAGTTTCCCTAGGCTATGGCAATTCTGGAATATGGTGAGACTGTCACAGTTCTGGAACATAGTATTCTGGGGTTTTCTTCTCAAAGCAAAGTCTCAGCATTACAACTAGACTGCAAAGAATGGAATCTTAATGCTTCCAGCGATGGCTTCAGGCCATCATTTCTATTCTCCTATTCTTTCTAAGAAATCAAGATCTCCTCTGCTCTTCTTTGCAATCCACAAGCTTCCTTTCTGGCAAAACTTAAAATGTTTTAAATCATTTTTCAGGGCTCTTTGCTCTTCCTTCTCAATACAGATCCTGGTAAAACCCTCCAGTGGTAACCATGTCACACCTCTGTATTCAACTGAAATTCCTTCTGCAAGATTAGTCTGTCACCCCTATTCTCAGGCTTAGACAAAGTCTCTGGACACAGAAAAAATGAAGACAAACTTTCTTCCAAGTCATGGCACACATCTTCTGGAGTCCAACAGCCAGTGTGGTCCCTCTTACAAGCATAAACCTCCCTAGCCTGGTTTTTATAAGCTTCTTGATCTTCTAAGCCTGACTTGAATCTCCCATACAGAATAGACTAAGATGTTTCAGCTCTACTTCAGCTGGCATCTCTGAATCATTAGGCAAAATCTCTGAACATAAGCAAAATTCAGATAAACTTTCTACTAAGTCATAAAACACCTTGTTTGGAGTCCAGCAGCCAACACAGTCCTCCTTCCCAGCAGAAGTATCCTGTGTCTGGTCTTTACTGGCCTTCTAGTCTGCAGCTCTGACTAGAATCTGTCCTGTAAAACAGCCTCAGGCATTCCAAAGCTGCTTGTGTAGCCAAAATCTCTGAATCTTTCCTAATTCTTCTCCTTCCCACAAGTCAGTTCCGAAGGTAGGTGCTTGAGCCACATGACCAGATAATATCGCAGCAATAACCCCACTTCTCGAGTACCAAATTTCTATGTTAGTTACTTTTCTCTAGTTGCTGAGACAAAATGCCCAACACCCCAAGTTAAAAGGGAAGGGGTTTATTTGGCTTACAGTTCATAGAGGTGTCAGTCCATAATCAGCTTGCTCCAAAGAAGGGTTAGAAAAGGGCCATTGCAGAGGAAAGATAACATGAACATGATCCAGACAAGGTCGCAAAGGCAACAAGGGAGAAAATAAGATACTTTTCATAGAAGCCTGAACACAGTGTGATACAGGCTATGGCTGCCCAGGGAAAGTAAAGCTAAGGAATCAAGTGGAGGAGACAATACAAGAGCTGACCTTTACCTAGCTGTGGAGAACACCTGTAATCCCAGCACTTTGGAAGCATCAAGCAGGAGGATCACAAATTTTAGTATAGCAAATTAGTGACTTGTTGAGGCACTACTTCAAAATTTAAAATGAGATGATCCTTAGTACTACAAAAATAAATACTGGCCTTAGAAACATGAGAGGACTTCAACAAACACAAGTGAGGGAGAGGAGGTCCAGCAAGGGACTCCGGTGGGCAGATTCCTGAACAGGAAGGAGGGCAGCTAAGCTAAGTAACACCAGAGTCTCAGACACAAAGGTCTGGGGTTAGGTATTAGCCACCTAGGGCTATCAAAACTACTAGAAATCTTGTGAATTAAGACAACAGAAATGTATTCGGTCATAGTTCTGGAGGCCAGAGATCTAACACCAAGGTGTCACAGGGTAGTTTCCTTCCAGAGGGTTAGAAATAATCTGTCCCGTACCTTTCTCCTAGGTGCTGGAAGTCATAGAACACATCCCCCCCAGTCTCTGCCTCTGTCTTCATGGACTAGCCTATCTCTGTCTCCTTTTCTCTTCTCTAATTCTTTTTCTTTTCTTTCTTCTCTTCCTCTGTCCCTCCATTTCTCCCTTCTACTTCTTCTTCTTCTACTTCTTCTTTCTTCTTCTTCTTCTTCTTCTTCTTCTTCTTCTTCTTCTTCTTCTTCCTCTTCTTCCTCTTCTTCTTCCTCTTCTTCTTCCTCCTCCTCCTCATCCTCACCTCTCTCCTCTCCTGTCTTCCTCTCCTCTCTTTCTCTCCTCCCTTCTCCCCTCCCCTCACCTCCTTCCCTTCCCCATCGGATTTAGGACCCACAGTAATCCAAAATGATCTTATTTTGAAATTCTTATCTCTAAAAAGACCCTGATCCCATAAGTCATATTCTCAGGTTCAGGATGAATATTTGTTTAGAGGAACACTAGCATCTCTCAGTTAAATGCATAGATTAAAATATAAAATTTTCTTTAAACTTACATTTGGTTAATTGAATTATCTCCAAGCAATAAATTCATATAGATAATATCACTGCATCTGTTTTTCCTTCTGAACTTTATTTTTTGCTTAATTTTGATTTCCAGTGTTTCGGGGATCATGGTGAGGTTCAGAGAACCATCTGCTGAAGGAACCTCCCCAAATCTACCTCCCACCATATGTGAGGAAGAACTAGCTACTGGATATTACTGGACCCACAGTTACCCCAGAATCAGCCATGATAACACAGCTCTGATTGACCCTTCACCTTCTGTACCAAGAAGAGAACAGATCTCTTTTTGGAAAATCCCCTCCAAAATCCTAAGCAAGTAACATGAATCAAAAGCACTGTTAAAAAAAAAAATATATATATATATATATACACATATATATATATATATATATATATACACACACACATATATATATATATATATATATATATATATATATGGATGAAAATAAAGTCTGAACTAATTCAAACTTTGCTTTATTCTCAGAAACCATTTAGAAACTGAACTTTAAGAATGGATTTTGTAGGGCATTTCATAATTGCCTTAATTATGGAAAACATTTTTGATTGGATTAGAAGTCCAATTTGATGCTCATGGGCCCTGGAAAAAGAATATAGTAATTGTATAAAATGATAGACAGGCTTTCAGGCTCCTGCAGTTGTTTTTTGACTCTGTGATTTAAGTGTGAAATTGATCTGAATTCTGTATGGGTCTTCTATTGAGTATTCTCAAATGTAAGCACTGCAGTCTCATTTGCACTAATTCAGTACAAAATATCCTTTTGGAGTGTAAAACTCAAATGCATTTCTTAGACTAGAAAGCCCAATTTCTGTCATGCTATAATCATAGCAGTTCTAAAGTAATTTAACACCCTGAAGAAGTTAATTAACATCATTAAAAAGTGCAACCAGTCAAGTATAACATGTGACCCAAATAAATAATTGAATGAACTTTCCTACTCCAGTGATGACATGTTCCAAGGCTGTCCTCTTTCATCAGATCTGGTCAACAATTGTTTGAAACATCTGACACCGGCCACATTAGACGATTTTCATGGAGGTGTAAAGCTACATGGCAGCCTAATAAACAACTTAAGTTTCATGGCTGACATTGATTTATACATCTTCTAAAGAGATGGTGCATGAAATGATCAGAACAGTCAATAATGCAAGCAAAATGTATGGGCTTGAGACAAGAGAGCAGAAAACAAAATCAATGCCTTCCAGCTATTAACAGCATGCAGCAGAGTTCATAATAGTTAGCATTAAATTTGAACAGGTTGCATCATTCAAATACCTTGAGAAACTGTCACTCCAACAGTAATTGCAAAAGTAGAATTCACATAAATGAGTGTACATATGGCTCTCACTTGGTCACTGAAGGCATTTTACCAACTAAAAGCTACTTAGATGAGTTGTTCAGGGTATATTCTCATTGCAAAAACTTTAAAGGTCACTAAGCATACTAATAAGTATCATTAGGTGCATAAAACTTAGATAATGAAGAAAGTCAATACATTGCTATAAACCTGCACACACACAAAACAGATGCACAAAGGGCAAAACAATCAGCCTCATGTGGATTTTTTTTTTCTTTGAAGGAATGGAATTAAATATCGCTATTTTGTAATCAACATAGTCATTTTTAAGCCCTACAAGGCAGATAACTTTCTACCTCAGAAGAATGAAAAGACTTTAGTAAAAAAAATTCAATGTGGCAAAGAGGTTGAGCACATTGTCTTGGAGCTCACCTTGACCTGTTGGAGTCACAACTTTGTCTTTTACTACCTTTTCCACTTAACCTTTCTGGGCCCTGTTTATTCATCTGCACAATAAGATTAATTATAAGGACTTTGCAGTGTTGTCATTAGAATATAACAACACAGATTGGAGGCTTGGGTGCATAGCAGTCCTTGAAAAAATTATCTTTATATTCAGTGTATGTATAAACTTGTTTGTTTTTTGTGCCAAATTTCCTAGGTATTAGTAAGTTAGCATGAGCATTTCAAAGCAATGTCAGTTGTCAATAATCTCTTCTTATTATAAAAATTAATGTACTCAAATCTACAGCAGTTCAGCAAATGGTCATTCCACATTCCAGTAATTCAAACCCATTCCAGAAGATGGGACTCCAGTGGTATGACTCACACCCAGGTTGTTTTCTAATTTGTCTTTTTTTATATGTTATCTAGGTTAAGAAGTATCCATATAATTCTATCTCAGATTATTTTATTTAGTCTTGAAAATATTTATAATATACTGAAAGATCCTTCCAAGGAAGGTAAGATATCCCTGAATGTCTGCCATTCACTGCTTGGATCCCACAGTCCATTACATAATATTGCTACAACTTCAAACATGGCTCAATGGTCTTGAATTTCTACTGATATTTTGTAGGAAACAAGTATCAGAGGAGAATCACATGATATATCTCTAATAGTGATTGGTAATTTTCATCACACTGATACATAAACCATCTCTATCTTTATCTGTAAGTATATTGAACTGTTGATTTCCCTGAAATACCACATATCAGAAATTATAATGGTAGGAATTTAGATGATTCTATCCCTACGCATCAAGACTAACATATTGGTTTGGGATAGAAAAATCTCCATGACCATGATCCTGTGCTATTACTCAATAAAGAAATAGAAACACAGCCTTACCATTAGCCGGGAGGAATATGCAAAAATACAATTGCTTTTGGGCCCAGTATCTCCAATATAATAACTTCCAGTTGAACCAAGTATCTTTCCACTGGACACCATAAATAGCCATCAGTAGCTTTTTACTTGAACTTTTGCTTTGTTCAGTGCAGTATGATGCCAGAGGCCACAGGAGCACCAGCCTTGAGAATAAATTATTGTCTACAACCCCACTAGGAAAAGTCTGCATAATGATGCTGATTTTCCATTCCTATTTTTTGAGCACCCGTGGTTTGAATCAACAAACCTACCCCAGAACATTTTCCAACTGGGAGGTCTAGTAGTCAAGCTGGAAAATTAATGGACACTTCAATGCCCAGAAATAATGTCACCAAAAATAGAAAGCAGGATGACTGATTTGATCACTTGCACTGAATCTTAAATTGGTGATTTTAAAAGAGGGAGAGGAATTTTTAATAATCCTATCTCACTCTCCTAAATAAAATTATATATAAAAGAAAAAAATCAATGAACAGGGCATTTGCTATTTAAGGGAACTCAGTCCATGGAGCACATTACTCTGCCAATCATGCTCTGTCTGCCCTGACCACGTGGGTATCTGGGGATGAGTGCTGCTCCTTGCCCCCTACGAATTTATAGTCACAGTGGGAAGCAACACTAACAAATATTCCATGGCTGTCCACTGCAAAAGAGGAGATGGTTTTGCCTCTTGCAAGTGAATGCCCTAAGAGTTCGGGGAAGGCAGAGGCTGCTGGGAGAAGAGAAACAGAGTCCACTGGCCATGGAGCCAATGCTGGCAGATACAAGCCGTCCAGCCTTTGCCTTTGTGCCCTTCCCCAGCCGCAAGTGAGCTGTTCCATACCCGGAAGAAGAGAGTGTCTCTTCCTCTCAGAGCTATGCCTCATCACCAACAACCAAAAGGGCTGGAGACTTGCAGTGCCCCGATGGTTCCCTCATCCACCTGTCCGAGGCTAGAAAGATCTAAAAGGCATTTGGACATGGTTAAATTGAGGAAAGAGTAAATACTAGGTGCTTCATGGATTGTTGTTAATAGCACAATTTGGTTTGCTCTGTTTTTCACAAAGCTTTTAAATCATTAATTAATCCTGCTAATAACTTTAGCTAGGGAAGTTATCATAGATGTTGATAAGGTATTAGCTATCAAATACTCATTGCAGCAGTGTTTATGTAACGAAAATGTGAAAACACTCCAAATGTCCAATAGTAGAAAAGGCAAGTAATAGAATAGAATGCAATCATTAAGTATAATGAAGTAAATTAATATTTATAAACATAGAAATATATTTACCACATATTAAGAGAGGAAAAAAATCAGGATATTATGCAATAGGCACAACATGATCCTATAATTTTCTATGTAATATATGTATATCATTCTTCTATAGAGATATGTAAATTTATATGTATAATTTTATATTCCTTATCTATAACAAGTATACATGCTATATACAAAAGAACTATCTACCACTGAGTGAGATGCACTTATGTATTATTTTACTGCTTCTGGCACTATACTCTAAATTTTTTTTTCTAGTGAAAACAACTCTAAAATGTTTATAATAACTCATCCAGAAAAGCTATTATTTTTTATTAAATATTTTATACCTACAAATAAGCTCATAGAATAAATAAATATCAAGGCATTTGCTATACCACAGTTACACAACTCTTTGGGGGCAATTTTGCTTAACACAGGTGTATATACATTGAAAAAAGTAGGTCAGAATATTGAAATGTTACATGTATTTACCCTCTGGTAATGAGAGGTTTATTTCTGACACTTTTGAACTTAGTTTTTAACTACCCTGACTATCTGTAAAAACCACCCTTTCACCCAGACTCTGAACCAGTCATAGTAACATGTAATGCAGTACAAAGAACCATGATTTTTCCCTTTTCTTAGAGCTGTTATCATCTGCTGTGGTATGCTGGCGAGGGCACTCAGCTCACCTCCTGATTTACCTAAATCTTTTTTGCTTCTATCAACCACAGGGAATGGGGACACTTACAGGTAACAACTGACAATTTGAACAGAAAATACAGAGGAAAAACTGTGTAAAGCGAGTGGCTCAGATTATAGCTGTTGACTTCTAATATTATTTGATAGATGAGACTGCTACAATTATCTACTGCTCATGGGTTCCATTACTCGAATAAGAAGCACACAAAATAAGGGCAATTTCCCAAACAATGTATAGGACCACTTAACTTTGTCAAGAGCCATTTCTACAAGTGAAGTCCTCCTTGTTAAAGAGACAAAGATAATGCGCTGGCAACATGACACAAGCATTTAGTTCATGCCACGTTGACTGCCTTTTGTTACTTCTGCCGTGCTCTAGTTAAGGCCAAATTGGATATTATTTTTAACTTAACATTTGTTTTAAAATACACTCCTGGAGTCTACTCTTCTCCCCTAAAATAAAGGAAAAAGGGCTCTAAGGAAAATTTGAAATTCCCTGAACAAGTGAGTGAGCTAGCTTCTGTCCTAATGTTTCATGAATGTCCCTTGCATTAATCATCCCAGAAATATCAGAACATTCTTCGTCCTTCAAACAATTTTTTTTTACTCTGTGGTTTAACTTATGTTACTATTTAAATATCAAAAAGAAATACTGTTTCTAAAGGAAGAAAAAAGTAATCCACTGTTTGAAAGACAAAATGGAACTATTGCATCTATATTAACTATTAGTTCACTTTGCATTTTGATTTTGGGTTGGGCCATTGAGTGGAAGGAGTTTGGGGAGTATCAGAACTGTTCTAGGAATCACATTGGTCCCTTGGCTCTTCCTCTCCTCCTTCCCCCTCCGTAGAGTGGAGAAAGGGAAACTGGAGAAAGATTAGGAAATATTCAACTCAGAAAAGCCCAAGGTCACTATTATCACACCCTTGTCTGATGAGTTTAAAATGAATACATCCCAGTCAACCACACTCTAGAACAGGAGGAAAGATTCACAAAGGACACCAGGAAGATTCCCAATGGCTTTAGCTTCATTTCTTGCAGTCCACATGTCTAACTTTAAATATCATCTTATTTTCTAAATTAAAATCCTTCTATTTTTTCCCCTTTATTCTCATTGCTTTGATACATTCAAGCTAAAATGCAAGCAAACCTGAACTGTGTAAAGACTACTGGACCCTTTCCTTTGCTTCCATTTTTATCACAGCTTTCTCTTGGATAAGCAGTGAACTGGGCCTAGCTATGATGAGGGTTGAGTTTGCCCTACACCCAGGTCTTAGAATTCTCCAGGGCAATTATTGGAGAAATTCCCCTAAAATCTGGGTCACTGTGGGCATCAGTATGTGGAGCTGGTCAAAAAGCATGCTTCTCTTCAATAATACTCAAGAGAGATGTTTAAGTCTGTACAGTTTAATTATAACATTCAGGATTTTTTTTATTATTCTTTTTCAGCTCCTGAAATCTTTTAAGTCTCTTTTTAAAGGGCCTCTACACAAAAGGTAACTTCATCCTAGAGAGAAAGAAACTCAGACTTGGCCATACCACTTCCACTTGGGCATTGATTAGATGTCTTTTCTTTTTTTTAACAAATTCAAAAAGAAAGGGGACACGATTTAAAACTAAAATAGAACCAGGCACATTGTACAAAGGATTATTTCAAGTAATTCTCCTTGAAACTATAACAAAGGAATGTTTCCTGGGGATTAAATGGACTGTCAGGTAATCAGAAAAGTTCTTTTAGGTTTGTCCTCAGGAAGAAAAAGAGCACTTTGGATGGATTTTGTTCCTGGCATTTTGTGACACTTTACAGCTTATTCCCTGGTGTCACACCGATTTATTTTATTATTCATGAGCTCCGTGAAGGAAGGAATGATCTTAGAGGTCCACAGCTGGACCACACTAATAGATCCTTTTCCTTTCCTCCATCTACTGTTACTTTAATATGGATAAGATTGTTTTATTAATGAGAGCAAATGGGTTTCCTGAATATCAGCCTCTCCTTTGGTCACTCTGGAACCCGATATACTTGATTAATTGATTCCCAACTTTTTGAGCACCCATACTATTTTTGACACTGTACTTTAAAGAAAAAAGAATTTGGACATAAATGAACAAAAGCTGTACCTGCAGGAAGTTACATTCTAATGAAACAAGACTGACCTCCATTACTAATTGATGATGCCACAGTCAACTATCAATTATTCATGTAAAGATTATCCATGACACAATTTGAGAGCACCAACTGTGAATTTCAAAATCCCAGGCTTTCCTACTCCTCCACTACACAGACTGAGGGGTGCAATCTGAGACACTTTTCCACACTAAAGATTTAGTTACAGAGCAAAGCAAGCCAACTGCCCTCAGCCTCCCGTGTGTCTGCATCTTCGCTCAGTACAGAAGCCTGCAGTCTCTCAAGTAGGGTACTATATGCAAGGCCCTACAGGAGCAAATGGATTAAAGATGTATCAAGTGCCTGGGACAGAGTGACTAATTCTACTGGTGAAGAGACAGGAAGATGCAGTGAGAAAATGACATTTAATCTGAATGTTAAAAAGTGAGTGGGTACTTGAAGGATAAAAAGAATGAGAAGACACTCTAGGAAGAGTATAAGCAAAGACAGAGAATTGTTAAATATGAGATCTGCTTGTGGTTCATGGTAACCATGAGTTGGAAGATGATCAGTTCCTAATAAGAGATAAAGCTGGGAAGATAAGCAAGGAAGTGGACTCCTGTCCTCTGGCTTTTAAGAGAAAAAACGTATACCTTCCTCCTCTTCACAATATAGCTTTGTAAACAAAGTAGTTGAATGCCATTGTAATGATTGGGAACACTGGAGGACAAACATTTTCAGGAAAAAAATAACAAGTATAGGTTTGAGCCTTCTAACATTCTAATCTTGAGAGCCATGAATAGATTATAATCCTTATTCTCAACATCTCAGGTCCATACTGACTATTCTTGAACTAAAGTAATAGGCAGAAAAAGATACCAGGTTAGTTTCTCATACACTTCTGTGACACAAGATAGGTCTCCCATAATCAGCCTCAATGCAGAAGGATGTGCTAATGGAAAAACATATCCAAAAATCAAGACTAGTTATTTCTATTATCTGATCTCATTTTGTTTTCTCATTTGGTGTAAATGCTTACTCTTCTACTTTGCTTCCGATATCTGATCACTGCATAGGGTGTACTGTGAGATAACTTCTCAGATCTGAAGAAAACAGTAACGCCATCATCCTTAAAGCTGACCACAGAGGGATATGCTGTCAAAATGTCTAACAAATGTCACTTAGAAAGTAATGTATTCATTCATTGATTTGTTTGTTCTTTCATTCAACAAAATATATCAAAGGTTCACTACAAACCAGCCAGGAAACATCACAAGGACCAAGGCAGCCTGTCACAGAACCTGTATTCCAGTGGGTAAACAGACACCAGACACCCTGGGCTTGGTGGAATGAGGTGATGGGGCAGAGGCAGCTCTAGGTGAAGTGGTCAGGGAAAGTCTGCTGAGCAGATGATGTGGATTGACAGCTGAGAAGTGGAAGAAAGCAAGCAGGCCAAGGTGGAAGGAAGAGTGCTCTTGAAGGAAGGATAGCAGAGAAACTAAAACCAGTAGAATGCTGGTGCTGTGAACACACAGAACAACCAGAGTGGCCAGAACAAAGCGGGCCAAGAAGAGGGAGAAATGAAGTAAGGTGGGAAAAATAGGCCATGGAGATCTGTGAGTGGAGGAAGAGGAAGAACTTCAAGGACTATGCAAAATTTTTGATACACAGAAAGTATTTTTAAAAGTTAGCTCCTGTTTCCTTTTTTTTTTTTTTTTTTTTTTTTTTTT
>PVIR01008582.1:0-56404 GCA_004026965.1 Petromus typicus
ACACTTACCTTCCAGGGAAAATGTGTCACCCAGAGAATCAGACCACAGCCCTGTATATCTGCCTGGAAGGTCCCTGCACATCCGCACAGGTGGGTACCCACACACACACATGAACACTGCAGAATCTCACTCAGCATGAGAAACAGACATGTGAATTCCATCGCAGAGTAGTGGAGATTCAATTTCCCTACACATACATCAGGAGTGATCAGACACATCAAAGGTGATGATCATAATGAAGACATACACAATGTTCAGCTTATTGCCCAGCACTTTACAGGGGCCTTATAGATGGTTCTTACTTTTTCCAACCTTCTTACACTGAAATACTGCAGAGGAGGGATGGTGACACAGCTCAGTGGTAAAGTGCTTCCTTAGTGTGTTTTAGACACACTCTGCAAAGCCCAAGTCACAGCTCTGCAAAGCCCAAATCACAAAACAAAACAAACAAAAACAGAAGGCAAAAAAGCTTGCGATGTGGCATTAAGGAACAGGAAGAATGGAATAGAAGGAAAGATGGAGAGATTGATGCCATATTCAAATTTACTGAATCTTCCTACCTTGATGTTTAAGGCAAAAACCTAAATTCTCTGAATCTCCGATTTTATGCAACAGTTCAATTTAAGATTAATAGTAACCTGATGAAATTAAAAGATAATTAAGTCACCCAGCACACAGGAAGGGCCTAGTGAACATTAATGTCAATTTCTCTGTCTGTAGTTGGAGTAGATATAAAAATATAAACATCTAGTTTCATCAAGTAGAGGCATTGCCCCTTCGATTTTTCCAAATTCTTTCTTTTTTTTTTTTTTTTTAGGTTTTTTTTTTTTTTTTGAGACAGGGTCTCACTTTGTAGTTCAGGCTGGCCCTGAGCTCAGCCTCAAACTCACATCACAATCCTCCTGCCTCTGCCTCCCGAGTGCTGGGACACAGGCGTGAGCCACCACGCCCGGCACTGTGGTATGTGGTACTGGTTGCTGCTGGGTGTGGGTCTCCACACCCAGTATTGTTATGTGGTTACCGGGGATTGAACCAGGGTCCTTGCGCTTGCAAGACAGGCGCCGGAACCACTGAGCTAACTCCCCGGCCCGATTTTTCCAAATTCTTTCAAAGGGATTTCTTGCACACAAAATAATCTGTTAACCTTCCTACACACAGTGAGCATATCTGAATGAATCACCTTCTTTATTTGGAGATGTAGGCCCCAGTCCCTGAGTGATTTTCAAGTTCAATGCAATAGTACAAATTAAGGACAGGAACCGAGCAGTAGAAGGAGAAGTCACTAGAGATGGGAAGAAAAGGAAGACCATACAAGATGTCACAGCATCTTAGACCAAGATGGAAAGAGACATTAGTAAGAACAGCACAAAGGTGACAGGCAAAATGCCAATGCCATAGTGTCTCTCTTGCAGCCCATCACAGAGGACTCAACCAAGGTAGTCACCACTGTTATTTGTAGAAAGGATTCTGCAATGTTGAACACAAAGTTTCTTTAGTAACCAGTGCATTTCTTGCCTGATATACAGTATGCACACTTCTAGAGAAAGACATCTCCATACTATATTATCACAATATTTCATGACTGTCCAAAGCAGGGGTCCTTTTCCAGCTGTGGCCATAAAAGGATTTGGGCTTTGTCTGTGCGTATTTGCATGTAGTTGTAAATCTGGTGATACTTCCAGGAACAAGATAAATGTGCAATATCAACGAAGTGCTAGTCATTTACCCATTCATCCAAAGAACATGTATGTCAGAAGAGGGTCTGGGAATCACACTAAATTGTTTATTGAAATATACAGAGCTGAGATCTGTGTGTGTGCACACACACCACAGACAGGAAATAAAGGGAGGTATTGAATATGTTACTTAAGATGATAGTGGCCATCATCCTGCAATGTGTATCATATCATAAATGTATCCTGATATAAATATTTCACCAACTATCCCCTGATACAATTGAAAAGCATTAAGTATTTGTGGCAGTGTGTAATATGGCTCATTGAATGTTGTAAGCTCTTGGCCTCCAGACACACAGTAAAATTGCAATTCCTGACCCTTTGTGATTGGGCCAGAATCTATGACCTATGATGACCAATGAGTCGTGAGAAGAATTGATGTGCATCCCTTCCCGACAGAGCATTAATACTGCACTGGGGCCTCCAGAGGACTCATTTCTCTCTCTCATGTGCCCATAATAATTTAGATGGTGGTATCTCCTGATATCTTAGGCTGAGATAAAGGCTAGTACACTGAACATGTGGTAGATGACAACAGTTGTTGTTTAACACTGGTGATCTCGGGTTGATTGTTGATGCAATGTGATGTCACCCTATCTAGCCAAAAGTTATTCACATGCATATCTTACACATGCTGAAACCAGATTCAAAGAGGTGGTGCAATTGTCTAAGGTAAAGACAGGTGGTATGTGACAGAACTATCCCTAGGACTCAAGTAGTCTGACTCCAAAATCTCTAGTCTTAACCGCTGCATTAACATAAGTCCACATCTACCTCGTCACTAGCCAACCACTAGAACTGTACAGTTTTTACCAAGAAAACACATTTCCAAATGCGTCATATGTTTCCCTCTATTATGAAACACAGTTCTGTCACTCAGCCTAATACCTCTGTCCTAAAACACTCAGGTGAAAGCTAAGAGAAAGTTGAAGAACTGTACTCCTGAAGAGACCCTCCCTTTCCCATTTTCTAGAAAGATTCGTGGCACACATGTAAATATCCTCTGAATGCTGAGAAGAAGAGGCCTCCAGCCAGGCACAATAAAACCAATTTAGCTTCTTAAGCTGAGAACTGCTTTGTGAAATAATCCTGTAGAATTCTCCACTAAATGAGTTACAAACTAGTCGCATGGGGCTTTCATTGAATTTACTCCTGAAAGCTATAAAGGACAATTGCCTCTGAACCAGGTACATCAAATATGGGCTGCTACTATGTAAAAGCAGGAAATTCTACACCACCTACACACACAAAGAAAATGAGCTTTTGATTGAAAGGAAGCACTATTGAAAAACCCCAGGGGTGGGGGAGAAACAAGAGAGATGAATGGCACCTACGGCCAAGTCCAATGGTTGAGCTATTTGGCAAAAGACTTTCTTAGTCTGAAAGGGGGAGAAAAGTACAGTTTCTGAGGATCATAGAAAGATAATCGAACCAAAATCAAAAGGAAGTAGTAGCTCTTGAGATTCTAAACAAGGCGAGTTTGAATACCCCATGTGAGCGCAAAATAAAAGTTCTCTACACTCCACTTTGAATATTCAAGGCTGAAAAAATGGTGGCACCATTCACTGCTTTCATCCCTTGGTTCACTGTTATTTTTCCTGTTGTCTCTTACATTTTCACACAGTTTTAAGGTGTTCAGGCATGACTTGGCACGGCTGTTTACCTTTCTAACACAGATATTTTCTTATACCTATTACACACGTAGTTGTAAGTAGAACTGTGTCACATTTTTCTAAATATCATGAAACTGTGTTTCTTCCACTGGCAGTGATATTCCCAGTGGGTGCCACGGTTCTACCATGGTTCTGGGCAGATGATATATTCTTTGACAAGCAGATGGCATGCTGGGATCAGAAAAGCACTCTTAACTATGATCTGTGAAGAGATTAAGTCAGATAAAGATGCCCAGTGAGTGAGATGCTGATGAAGAAGAGGGTATTTTAAGGAACAAGTACAGATGCACATTTTACTTCCTAGTTACAAGACTAGTTTATGCTAGGGAGCTCAGTCACTCGCCAAGTGACCAGCTTTACTGCCACCTATCTTACAACAAACTCCTTTGAGTGTGTATAAATCAGAGGCTATTGTGTGGTGTTAATAGCTCCTGTATGATAATCCTGCAATCAAATGTTATAGTTTCTAATGTTAGGGAAAATAATCCAATAAATCCAGGCTTTGAAACTCTGCAATATTAATAGGAGTATATTTGAATGTCAATAGTGAGAATATTTTAAAAATAGTATGGGGGTGACTCTAAATCAAAAGTAGCAAAAAAAAAAAAAAGAACTGAACAAAAAAATCTCAATGGCATTTGGATTTTTTTAAAAAAGATAATTGTATCATGAGTATATAGCAACATAACTTTGGTTTTAACATATGTATGTTTCAGTCATTAGCCATGAGGTATTATTGGTATCTATAATTTTCAAAGCAATATATGAGAGGCTAAGTGAGAAAGGCAAAGAAAATATCACAAAATATTAATAATTGGTAAATAATATATGTGTCTTCACCGTTCTTTTACTCTTATTACAAGTCTGAATTTGCAAGTACTTCTTTTTTCAAAAGGTTATTTGTACACTTTCTTACATTAGAAATCTGTGCTGGCAATTTCTGTTGCTTTGTATTTTGACAAGAGTCTATTCTCCAGAATCCTTGAAGAATGTCTGGCTCAGAAAGACAGGACTCTGTTGTCTCTCTTCAATGGGGAATCTAAGAGGCACATACCACAGAAGTATGAAAGTAGGAAGGTGGTGAGCAGGGAAGGGCGATTGAGACGAGGTTGGTAAGAAGATTCAAGTCTTCCATTAGATGACAGAAAGAAGTGAAAGAGATGTATTATACACTATGACGGCTGTAGTAAATAACAATGTGTGGTGTTCCAGATTAAAGACGAACAGTTCCCCCGAAGACTTATATCAAGGGGTTGACTTTGTGCAGTAGGCAGAATTGTTTAGAGGTGGGGACTTTGGAAGTGAAGTAGGTCTTGGGGGCAGTAAGTTCATCAATCCATTCTTGAATTCGTAGTTGATTGTGCTGCTAGGAAGTGGGGATGAGCTGGAGGAAGTAGGATGCTGGGGCCCGCCTTTGAAGAGTGCAGCTTTTCTGGGGCTCTTACTATCTCCCTAATTCTTGACTGTCATGAAGTGAACACTGTAGTTCCACCACATCCTTCCACCAAGGTGTTTTTTGCTTTTCCATAGGCCTGGAAGCAATGGAGGTCAAGTGAGCAGGGTCTGAAATCTCTGATCATGAACCTAAATAAATCTATCCTTCTTTTACTTGTGTCTGGTATTTTGTTCCATCAATGAAAGCTAGGGCCTGTCATATATTTGGAAATGTCAGAGTAGGTTTTCAGTGTTTTCACTAGAAAAAAAAATTAAAACGAACATCAGGTGATGCATGGATTTATTAGGCTAATTTAGACATTCTGCATCATTTATTTTTTCCTAGATGTGTAGTATTTTGTGAATGTATACATTTTTCCTTGTTAATTTAAATCAATTAATTTTTAAGAAGACTCTTTGGAGAGTCCTTTGCCTCCAACAACCAGTGCCTTTCGCTGTTTTAGGATGCATGGGTTAGGCATAGCCTGGCCAGGATATACCCTGAACTACTGAAAATCAGTTGCTCCTCTACTCAAGCTCCTGAGCACATCATATAACTCACACTGCCACCTTAAGGGGATGAGCCAGGAACATGAAGGGATGTGTGGGGCATGGAAGGATGCCTTCCTAGCGACACCATTTGAGAATGGTGATTCAGCTTTCCCCTGAGCTGGCCTTACAATGTTTCAGTCCCATGAGCTGATACTTTTTCCTTAGCCAGTTCTCACTAGGTGCCCGTCACTTTTCACTGAAAGGATGAACTGAAAACTAAAAATCACAAGATGTGTAATACCTGGTATTGTCCCACGATACACGAGAGAGGGTGCACTAAGAGTTAACTTAAGTAGCCAGCTTCACTTACTCTATGGCTATGTCAAGACACAGTGTTTTCTCCATCAGTGGACGATACGGAATGGTCTGAGACTGCAGGAAATGCTAGCCAAGGAAATAACGAGTTCTCACTTTTACCTCTCTGAGTGACCTGGGATTTCCCTGATGAAGTGGAGTCTGAGTCTGAACACAACATCAAACTGCCTACAGCATCTTCCACATGCCTGATTCTAAATGTCTGAATTAATCATCACAGACACTCTTTTTGACAATGGATTTATGAACAAATGTTACCCATATCAAGTGAAATACTTACTGTTAAATACAGAAAACACCCATTTGATAGATCAGTGTATAATTTCACTTCTTTGGGAAAAAATGCATTCCAGTGTTTTCACAGTGAAAACGCTGTTGCATAAAGCTATTTGAAGACATTTTCATTTGGGGAAAAAGAGCTGTATGTGATCTCCACTATCTCCCGTGACTGCACTACTGCTGTTTATCTATTGTACAGAATTTCCTTGGAATTCTTTTAATTCACAGATTCCTGCTCCAATTGCCTGAACATCGAGGAACATAAAGCTAAATTAGTGCAGTGGCCATGACCAGCGCTGTGGTTGTACTTCCTTTGAACTGCAGCAAACTGTCAAGTACACGTTTGTCATTCTGAGCACTCCCCAATGTTGACTGCATTATTCTCCAGCAGGACAAGCCCCGCATCTTTGATCTAACCAATGCTCCAACCCAACCCTCCGCCAGAGCAGGACAGCCTCCCACCCATGCTGCAGGGAATTAAATGGGGCTCTGAGTCACAGAAGCACAGGCCTTCCAAAACACGTCACATTGAAAAATGGGGCCTGAAACATTTCTTCTGAGTGTGACATGGGAATCTATGGTTCTATTTGAAAGAGATAGGAAATACAAGTCAACCTTGGAATCAAAATTGAAAACAGAGTAAAGTAAAAGCCAACGAAAGGAGAAAGAAAGCCAAACTTTTTAACATTTTGAAGCTAATGCTTCATATAATGTGTGCAATTAAAACACCTAAAAGCAGGTCACAAATATTTGTGTTATTACACACACACACATGAACGCACGCACACACACACCACATACATCCATACACAAAACGGCAAAGGCTCCACCTTTTGCAGCATAGGGCAGCTGTTATCTATGAGGGAAGTTCTCAGAAAAAATAACCCTTGGGCTATGAAGCTTCATGGCTCTGCCTTGGGAAGATGTTTTTCTTTGCATGAGAATGACTCAGGGGTTCTCTCAGTCCTGCCTGCTCTTTGGGTGAGTGTCCATGTTCACAATTTCCCTTTACCTTAAGCAGTGCAAGGCAAAATGGTCCCTGATTTTCAGCATGACCATAATACAATGACCAAGCATCCTCATGTTTGTTGCATTTACATCCCAACACAAGAGATCAGCTTGCAGCTGCTGGCAAAACCATCTGGCCTCATCTCCATCCCTCGGTGATGGGTACCAGATGGGCCCTGCCATGGCAAATGACAATCCCTGCTTTCTGGCCTGGGGTGGAAGGATTGGGACTAACTAGGGGTTGTCTGAGGACACTGCACATTAACAGGGAATGTAGCATGAAGTGGCTTCCTGCTGTCCTCG
Source organism: Petromus typicus (assembly GCA_004026965.1). Lineage (NCBI taxonomy): Eukaryota > Metazoa > Chordata > Mammalia > Rodentia > Petromuridae > Petromus > Petromus typicus. The sequence continues at coordinate 7,301 of PVIR01008582.1, forward strand.
GGTCTCTATGGCCTTGGATTCCAAATACAGCCCATGTGCTTTGATCACACTCAGAATTCCACCTTGGCTGGGCACTCAAATTCCTTCTTACAAGATTCCCATTACAGCTTAATGAGAAATTGATGGGATTACGTGGGCACAATGCAGGTACACAAAATACATTAGGGGACTCTGACCTAGTTAGATTACCTTCTGAGTGCTTTTCAACACTGCCATCCAAACTGAGAAATCCCAAATTTGGTTACTGTAAGTAACATAATTATAGTTATTATTTGTGTGTGTTAGTTTTACAGCTTTCTCATCTGCCAAACTGCACTGACCATCACATATAATCCCCATTCCTCACCAACAAGTACAGCCAAACTGATTAGCCTTTAACATTTCCAATCCTATTATGTGTAGTTTCTCCTACTTTCTGATGAGTAAATAAAACAAGCGAGGAATGAAACATTTATTTTGGCACCACACCAACCTAATTAAACTGTGGTTTCATTAGGCTGCTGAAAAATAATGTAAGGGACCTATTAAAAGTTACCACTTTGGTTCAGTTTCTCTGAGCTGCAAGAAATTGCACTGTGATTTAAAATACCTAGTTGCTTTCCAAAAACCAGGTAGAGAGGGAAGAATGGAAGAGTCACAGAAAACGGGGGGAATCTAATTAAAAAAGAAATGAGTAACAAGATGTTCTTCACACTCACAATTACCTGAAGGAAAGCCATAAAATGTAAAATGGAAGCTAATAAAGCTCTAGTGATTTCCTCCATTGACTAAATGTTGTTCACACATAGGGGCTGTAGCAGAGGCTTCCTTACACCTTAACATGGAGGTTATTTAAGGAGCAAACATCTGTTCTCCACCTGGCACCCTTCCACTTGTCTGGGATCAGTAGGCTCTCATTCTGGAATTCACACCTTTCTCAGGCTCAGACTATCTGGTTCAGGTAATGATCAGACTCGATCCTGAAGATGGACACAGTTTCCAGATGGTGATCGGAGTACTGTGTGTTCTTGGCCATAGTGTTTCATTCATTTGGGAACCAATCAGAACCATTCCTGAGACTTTCGCTAGAACAATTAGGAAAGGAGACCTCTATGGACCATCTATCTGGTTTCTAAGAGGAAAATTCTAGGTTCTGATTGTATCCATCTGCTCTCTTGAGGGAAGCATTCACTTAAGAACAGGGTCACAACCAGAAAGAGAGAGAGAGGAGAGAGAGAAAGAGAGACAGAGAGAAAGAGAGACAGAGAGAGACTGAGAGAGAGAGAGAGAGAGAGAGAGAGAGGTGGCGTAGCGATGAGACAAGGCAAGAAAAATGAGGAGAGGGAAGAACAGAAGGGACAGAAGAGGAGAAGAGAGAGGAAATAAAAGAAGGAAAAATAAGGAAAAAGCAAATCTTTTTTTTTTTTTTTTTTCTTTTTTGAGACAGGGTCTCGCTTTGTGGTTCAGGCTGGCCCTGAGCTCAGCCTCAAACACATCACAGCAATCCTCCTGCCTCTGCCTCCCGAGTGCTGGGATTACAGGCGTGAGCCACCACGCCCGGCACTGGTATGTGGTATTGGTTGCCACTGGGGTGAGTCTCCACACCCAGTATTGTTATGTGGTTACCGGGGATTGAACCCGGTTCCTTGCGCTTGCAAGACAGGCGCTGGAACCACTGAGCTATATCCCCGGCCCGAAAAAGCAAATCTTGAAAGAGCAAATCTTGACTCCATTGTTGGGTCTCCAGGATCTAGCTAATACTGCTGGGTGTTTTAGCTGCCCAAACACAATCAAATGCATTTATTAGTTTAATCAATTGGAGTTGCACTGTGTCATGTGGAAACAAAAGCATTCCAATGAATATGCTCAGTGTGACTTCTGTTTAAAAATAAACCCAGAATGGATCTGCACAGACATGAACCAAATCACATCTCAACAAGACAGAGTATTTTTCGACTTTTGAAATGTAACTTGCACATCAAAAACCAAAACGACAGCAATGCCATTTAGAAAGATAATTGACAAATGAACCATGAAGACAAAGTTGGCAAATCATGCGCAGTGTGCTTCACCAGGAAAGTACCTCTCTCGCACCTTCATCATGGGAGCAAGGAGAGCATGAAAAATGAGTTGGATTTTCCTGAAGGAAAGGAGGTGACTGCCTCTCAGAGGCAAACACACATCAGTGGAAATGGTCACCACTCTCAAGAGGCTTGGTATGAGCCAGGGGTGGGTGGATTATTAGCTGATGGAGTACTTCTTGAGGGACACATCACCAAAACAACAGGTACTTCAAGGGGCGTGTTACTTCAGACAGTTGCGTGACTGTCAGCCTGTGGTGTTATCCCTTAAGAGAACCCTTGATAGGGAGAATCAGAACCAAAGGAATGTGCTCAAAGATGTTTTATCCATCTGACTCAAAGGAAGGATTAGCTCATTGGAGTTTCCAGGGCATTCAGCCATATTTGAAAATCAAGGGGAAGAAAAAGATGACTGGCTATAATATTTTAAGCAGTAACCTCAAAATTAATATCTTCTGAATAATATTTCCCTAAAAATGAACATTATTTCACAACATTCATTGTTAAATTTAGTGTTCATAAATATTTTGTTGCATGATAAATTGTGCATTATGTGTCTTATGTAAATCTTTGAGTTTATGCAATTGCTGCTGCTGAGAAATAACAGTGAATCATAGATCAACTGAGTTAAAAGTTGACTTACATCAGTAGCAAGGTTACAAGAATTCTCTAGAAACTTTTACTGTGACAATTATCTTGCAATAGATTTGTTTCACATTAAATTTGGATACCTTTTAATCTGGCATAAATCAGGTTGCCTTCACCTCCACACTATGACATTCAGGGCCAGATAACTTCATCTTGGGGTAGGAGGGGAGGAGCTTGTGTTTTCAAGGATGTTGGCAGCATCCCTGGCTGGTACCCACTAGATGGAGCTGGGATTCCCCTCAGTTATGAAACCCAACATACTTCCAAATATTGCCACATGTCTTCTGGGAGCCAATGTGCTTTAAATGACAGCAATCAGCTTACATGAATGCATGGGGCCAAAGAAAACTTCCAAATGTCTCTAGCTATATTGGATAAGTAATCATCAGTTGCTTTCTAGAAGAAAACAATACCAAAGCTAAGACATGGGGACATAATCAATTTTCAAGAAGCTTGAGAGTCTCCAGCAAAACCCACATCAGGTCTCTGTAAACAGAGCCATGAGTCCCTCATGAGTGGGCAAAGTGGAACCCAGGAAGGAAGATCCTTCCACAGCTGGGGAATCAATAGGTTGCCTGTTCTAAGAAGGCCATGGAGTGTCTTCAAAAAGCCCACACAACCAAGACAGAAAGATCAATGCCTTGCTTCTCCAAGGAGAGGGCTGTCCCTCATCAGCACTCAGCAGTGGTTTCTGTCACTTCAGTGACACCATCAGCACCTGTGGTGAGGCTGTGGGGAAGATCCAGGCCTCTTTCCCAGAACCTGGGTCCATCTGACTCAGAGAAAGAGCTCCTTGCCAGCTGCAAAAGCCATCACACCTCCACGGAGGTTCCAAAGACAGAGACAGCAGCCGACTCTCTGATAAAGGTGAATGTAAGGGTGGTAGGTATCTGCCTAGCAGTGAACACCAGGGAGGCCAAGACGCAGCACTTCTAGGAGAGAAATTCCAAAGTGGAATCAGATTGTGCAACCTGTTCAGTGAGCAGCTATCCAAGTCCTAGGGCCCTGGCAGAGGAGGTTTCCTTAAGGGAGACATCCTGGAGCCTACTAACCCCAAACTTGCCTGTGTGGACTTGCCTGGAACTCCTGGCTGCAGGGATAGCTCACATGGTGGAAGGCAAGAGAAGGAGCACACAGGGGAAGAAAATAAGGCTGCAGGAGCACAAATAGCATTCTTCAACCATCAGGTTATTTTTGCATTATTATCAAAGGTAAAGGTTGGTGTTTAAAACCCTCCAAAAGCTGGCCTGGGTCACTGTGATTATCTAGAGGCAGAAGAGGAAAAACTCCAATGACATGCTCAGGAGGCTGGGGTTTCACTTGCATGAACTCTTTTCCAAGAAAGATAAATTCCATGTAGGTATCTATTTAAACGTGGCACATCTTGAACAGCACATACTTTGGGGAGAAACATTCAGAGTCCAGACTTCAGTTCTAGCCCTTGATCTCCCACACAAGGGAACTTCCATCACTCTCCTGAGTCCTGACAGTCTCGGCTGTCAGGTACCCCTTGTACTTCTGTGTTTGGGTTTGCTATGTGCATCCCACACAAGGAAGGACCTGAGAAGGAGGCACCCAGGATACAGTTCTTGACATGGCGACATTTCTGGTTTTGCAGACTTAGGCAAACACGTATTTATTTTTTTCTTCTTTATTTGTATGTGTATGAATAGAACCAGTAGGAATCATGTCTTAGGGAGCATTTAATCTCATGTGGTGTTTGCTATTGTGGCTTCATGTAATGATCACCTAACTCTTCCCTGGCCACATAGTTAGAAAGGTGCATTCTCCCTCCGGTACTTGGCAGGTGGATGCAATGACTCAAATTACTTGGAAATAATTATGAAAAATGTTGAGGGAAATAAACATTGGTCTGGAAAACCTCTGAGAACACAATTGTTTAAAAAATGAGTGCCCTGGAGCAGAGATACAAAACGTGATAACAAAACAAAGTGAATGTTAAACTTTTTAAAAAGTAAAGAACATATTGCCAGGAGTCCCCAGTCCCCTTACAACGCTTCCCCTCACTTTGAGTACATTTATCCTATTGTTCTGGTGACATTCAGAAGCAGTTCTCCACATTCTCTTTTGTGGTGGCTTTCGCTGCACTGTTAGGGCTGCCCCATTGTCTCATCAAAACATTTACCTCTCCTGGTCGTTTGGTCTTTGAGGAAGAGCCAGAAGTTGCATAGAACAAATCTGGTATAAAAGGTGGGTGAGGACACAATATGGTTTTTTTTTGTTGTTGTTGTTTTGTTTTGGTTTTTTTCAGACAGGTTCTTGCTTTGTAGTTCAGACTGATCCTGAACTCAGCCTTGAATTTAGCAATCATCCTGCCTCTGCCTCCCGAGTACTGGGATTACAGGCGTGAGCCACCACACCTGGCACTGTGGTACGTGGTTCTGATTGCTGGTGCACATGACTCTCCATGCCCAGTATTGTATGTGGCTACCAGGGGATCAAACCTGGGCCCTTGCGCTTGCAAGACAGGTGCCAGAACCACTGAGCTAAATCCCCGGCCCAATAGTAGTATTTTTTTAATAAGCCTATCTTTCCATTGGATGATACTTGGCAACCGCATTCACTGCATTTTTGGTCATATCTTGCAAGACCCTCAGGAAGGAGGAGTTCCAAAACTACTTAGAGCATCTCAAGAATGATGGGATAAAGACATTGAAGGTGAAGGCCGGGGAGTTAGCTCACTGGTTCCAGTGCCTGTCTTGCAAGCGCAAGGACCCGGGTTCGATCCCCAGTAACCACATATCATACTGGGTGTGGAGACTCACGCCCAGCAGCAACCAGTACCACATACCACAGTGCCGGGCGTGGTGGCTCACACCTGTCATCCCAGCACTCGGTAGGCAGAGGAAGGAGGATTGCTGTGATGTGAGTTTGAGGCTGAGCTCAGGGCCAGCTTGAACCACAAAGCGAGACCCTGTCTCAAAAAAACCTAAAAAAAAAAAAAAAGACATTGAAGGTGAGAGTGGAATGTTGAAATGGATTCATCTGTCTTTTATTATAGTAATTTCTTTGATATTTAAAAATGTCTTATTTTTTTCTGCTGTTATACACAGAATATGTACTTTCAGGGGCAAAAATTCAACATAAAGCCTTTTAAAATCAAAAAAATGAAGAAAAGACAATATTTCAGTAGTGGGGTTTTTTTTTTTTTTGTTTTTTTTTTTTCATTTTTTGTTTTTTTAGATTTTTTGAGACAGGGTCTCGCTTTCTGGTTCAGGCTGGCCCTGACCTGAGCTCAGCCTCAAACTCACATCACAGCAATCCTCCTGCCTCTGCCTCTCAAGTGCTGGGATGACAGGCATGAGCCACCACGCCTGGCACTGTGGTATGTGGTACTGGTTGCTGCTGGACGTGAGTCTCCACACCCAGTATTGTATATGGTGACTGGGGATCAAACCCGGGCTCTTGCACTTGCAAGACAGGCGCCGGAACCACTGAGCTAACTCCCCGGCCCTTCAGTAGTATTTTTGAAGAAAGTTTTCCTTAGTAAGCTGTAAATATATTAAATAAATATATTTTATTGTCTTTTTTGATCCTAATAAAAGGTGGAAGAACTGACTTGAAATACATAGAAAATGTCATTCTCTCTTTCTCTCTCTCTCTGTGTATCTCTCTCCCTCATCTGTTTTTTTCTCTTTCTCTTTCCCCTCCGTGCGTAGCTCTCTTTAAGTGTAAACACACTCACTCTGGGGCAGTTTCCATTTCCATTCATTGCACACTTAGTGTGACACTGAGGGCCAACGGCTGGTGCTGAACAAAACACAAAGTGCCGCTTCATCTCATCATGGATTTGTATTATTTCCCCCAAACTCCCCACAGAAGCAGATCGGCATTCCATCAGCTACTAGCCCAGGCCAGGCAGAAGAGAACACTGCCCATCCCTAAGTGGATGGATCAGGGAGACCTTCCCCCTCCTAGTAGATGCCCCAAATGTTCACTTCCCCTGATGCCAGGTTCTTCCATCTTGTTCTGTCTCAGACCAGGATTCTGTGCCTCAAAAATTGGTGTGCTGTGATGACGTCCAAAACCTTCCTCAGTCCCCACACCGTGAACCAAAGGCTGAGTATGTCATGTAGGTATTCACCATGAGTCAAAAAACAGGTAACTACGTATTTTGTCTTTTCGCTACATTAAAGTGTAAGGTCCTGGACAATGAAGACATCATGTTATATTTTGGTAGAACACAATTTCCAGAAATGCTCTTCAATAGGTGGGTAAAGTGATTCACTTATCCGAGTCACTTGTGCTCTCCTTATCCCAGTCCCCTTGTGTGTCCTACCAAGGTCCCTTCTCATCTGAGGCTTCACTTGCTGCAATACCATGTTCCTGGAATCAAGTGGAGCCTAAAAATTTTAGTGCTTGCCTTGAAACTCTTTCCAGGGAAAGAGGGGGAGATGATATTCGTGTCATTTTATCGGCATGTATTATAATTATTCCGTTTTATTACTGGTGCTGTTAATCTCTTACTGAACTTAACTTGCAAACCGAACTTTCACATGGATATGTGTGTTTAGGAGAAATATGGCACACATGGGGTCTGCTATCACCAGAAGTTTTCAGATACAGATGAGCAAAAGGGTTGTTTAGAACTGTTCTTGTGGACAAAGGTAACTCTGTGTGCACTGGCTGATCTCAATCATTTCTCCTTTACCACCTGGATCTCCTTGTCCTCTAAATACTCAAAGGGAGGCAGAGCAGTCTGTGGACCTCAGCCCCACACTTAGTGATTTGGAGAAAGTGCAGATCTCAACTTCCTGCCCATGTGCTTAAGAACCAGTGTGCAGCTGCCAGCACATTTCCTCTGGGCCATGTGGAAATGTTCCTGGAGTGGAGGTTCCTGCATGGAGAAAAGTGAGCCAGTCTGGGGAGGACCCCTTTTCTGGAGAGTGGCTGAAAGCTTAAGGCATCCTCATAAACAAGAAATACACATTTGTTGTGTAACATCACTAAGGTTTGTGTGTTACCACAGCATGGCACTGTCTTTCCTGACTGATGCAAACCAGCAAGTGGAAAGATGAAAGAAGACAGCACTAGTCAAGATCTTCACAGTGAGCTTGGGACTTGCATTTCATTAGCTATCATCGCCAAATGCTAAGAGCTACTGGAACAAAATCTAAATTTTTGCTCTCAGCCAATAATCAGCTAAGACATCAAATGTAAATATGCAGTTACCCTTAAGTATGGTGGGCAACACTAGATGCTACAATAACTGGTGCAACTCTTGCACAGCAGTGACTACTCCTCTCATACCAGGGCTGAGTAGCAGCATCCTGACCCCCACAGACATGGAGGGATCCAGGTAGATGCTGACACCTCCCTTCCCAAAATGGTATCCAAGCCCAAGTATGTACAACAGTAGAGTATAAGTGGGTTACAGAGAATTTTGGCAAGAATTTCAGGCTGCTCATTCTGAATGTGACATAGATATTACATATTGTTTTTCCCATGTCACTGGGTAGAGATTGATGATATGCACCTTCTCTGATAAAAGGTAGGATGGAACTAGATCCACGCATGAGAAGCTATTGATCAGTGTTTTGCCTTTGCTCAGAAAGAGGAAAGCACATTATTAGCAGATAGCCAGACACTTTGGCGCAATGTCTTCTAGTGTTTTCAAAAAACAATTTCCCAACAGCTGTGAAATTTTTGCCTGCACTTAACACCACCTCCCCAAACTTTGTGGGAAGTTCCTTTCATCTAGCACAAATCCCCAAAGTTGTAGTCAAAAGTTATTGCCTCTTTTGTGTAAGTGGAGAAAGTCTCCTTTCCTATAGCTGGAGTTCAGTAACCTCTTCCCTCAAGCTGTCCACAAAGTAGGACGGATCCCTGTTAACTATTATGTTCTCCCAGTTGCATCTCCAGCGATGCTCAAAACATGCTGTACTAAAACACATGAAGATCAAAACAGGAGGTGATTTCAGTGTCCATTTCAGCATTTCCAAGTCCTCAAAGTTCTCAAATCCCTACGAGAACATACAGTGAAGAGTGTGGTAGCATTTGAGGAAATTATAAACATCTAAGGGCCAAACAACATCTCTCTGCTTCATCAAGCACATAATTGTTTTTAGACTTTAGGATGCAACTGTCTTTATCAGAGTTATGATATGAAAAAGAGAAGCTACTTGTAGACGCAAAATTAGGCTGCATCTTTCTAAAGGCAGGTTTTAAAGAATGTGTCGATGCCCGGCATGGGGGCAAATACCTGTAACCTCAGAACATAGATGACTGAGGCAGGACCATCACCACAAGCTCAAGGCCAGCCTGGGCTACACAAGTGAGACTGTCCCAAAACAAAACAAAACAAAGCCTGTTACTTTGGAGTAAGATGTAATCTGCACACTCGCTATGTATCTGACAGTGATCATCTGATGGGTTCCTAGTTTCTGCTTTTTTATGGAACATTATACCAGAAAATCTTTCCTATGCCAGGTCTGGGTTTCTAGCAGATGGACCCTTTTATGGTTCACATGGGATTCCCACATCTGGTCTGCCAGTGAGCTGACACTGAGTTGGCCTTGGTGAGAACCTCTCATAAAAACAGAGAGCTCTCGGGGTTCACCTGGACAGGGCTGGGGGACAGTAACAGAGGAGGATGTGAGCCTTGCTCAGTGTACGTTCTTTGTTAAACAGTACCACAGCCTTATGCTAGCAGGGTTGTGCAGAGGAAGAAACTGAGGCTCAGTAAGGTGACTTGCTTATGATCCAACAAGAAATACGGAGCAAGGCTAAAACTGAAACCCACAACTTCTTGAGGATGCAGTTTAAGCTTCCTCGAGTTTTCAAGTGAAGCTCTAGAGAAGGAGGGAGTCCGAGAGGAAAGAGGGATTGGCTGGGTGACAGTTGTGCAAACTGTCTGGAAGCAGATGGAAAGGACCTTCTAGAAACAAGATAACCTAGGACAGGCAGCGTTCCTTGGAGGGAAACAAGGGTATCTCCATGGATTCTTCTAATTGTCCTCTAAGGCACAACTGTGGCATCCGCACGGGAGAAAGGACAGCTGGTGGTGTGTCACTGTGAGGCCAGTGGGTGTCACTGCCTCCCCACAGTGCTCGGAAGGGAGCCTGCAGCCGGCAGCAGCCTATGTACGACACAGGCTCTCGGAGGTCCCTCGCCTGTGCTCCATGCCCTGTGCCCTTGCCCCCAAGTGTCCCTTTCAGAAGGCTTGTCATCCCCATGCCTGTTACAGAGAAGGCACACGCCATGCCCCTGTGGCTATGACCAGAAGCACTTTTTTCGGGGCTTTCTCCACACCTCTGACAACGCTGCTTGCTCTCAGAAGCACACGAGGCATGTAATCAGAGTAAGATGGATGGGAAGGTGCAGGAAAATCAGAATCTGGGCTCAAACGGACTGAGATGAATTTTTTAACACCTTCCCTGAGTCACAGCAGGCTCCCTGCATGTTATCCGGGTGAGTGGCAGACCAGGCGGTGTAAGGTTGCATCTTTAAAGAAGATCCTCCGTCTAGGAGACAGAGCCTGGAGCAGCTGAGAGCCATCACCATCTGGCTTTATTCCATGGGGCAATGCAGGGGCCGAGGCAGCACTCACAGAGCTATGTACATGGCAGCCAGGAGGTCAGGTCTCCCTCCCTAGTGCCGGACTCTGGCACAGAGGGCTTGACTGCTGACCTGTTCTTTTAACAGAACAATCTGCAGCTAGGCTGGAGTTAAAGGCAGAGAGGAAATAATTTATTTTGTTTACTACTAAGTCCCTGTGAAGCGAAGAATACTGGGTACACAGTAGGCACTTAAGAAATATAGACATTCATGGAAGAAAACACAGGGAGACATGATAATACAAGAGAAGGATCAGTAGTAATGTCTCATACTACGCAATGGGTTAAGCGGGTTATTACTATTATTATATCAATGTGCATGAATGTATAAGTGATACCTGTGCACTTAGCACAGTGTCCTATAAATGGATAAGGGTCGGACAAAAGATACACAGGACTATTTTCACCAGCACAGTTTTCATCTTGTAAACAGAGCTAAACTCCTCAACCTTTACCATTTTATGCAGCACATAGTCACTAAAAAAATTGTGCAAAATTCATCAGCAGATCACAGACAACATAGAATTCACAGGCTTGTTTTCTAGCTCTCAAAGACTTTGATACAGATAAATCATATAGAATATAAAATGAAATATTCACACAAAATATTAAACTAATATTATTTTCTCACTGTAGAGTGTGATGCAATATTTTCAAAGGATATTGATAGACCACTGTATACTAGCAATTGAAGAGGTCAGAAAACAAACCAACCAAGTATGTGAGGAAAAATAAAAATGTAGAAAGCTACAACCAAATTGGTAATAGTGGCAAGGGTAGAACTGCTTTATGTGTACACAAAATGATGGCAGAGATCATAGCCACCATCATAATAAAAGCAGTTAAGCAAATATTGCTAAGAGTTGCAGAAACTGAGAAAAGACAATTAAAAACAACCTGATCCACCCACTCACAATAATGACTCATGGTTTTTACACTTTTTTTTTTTTTTTTTGAGACAGGGTCTCGCTTTGTAGTTCAAGTTGGCCCTGAGCTCAGCCTCAAACTCACGTCACAGCAATCCTCCTGCCTCCGCCTCCTGAGTGCTGGGATTACAGGCATGAGCCACCACGCCCGGCACTGTGGTATGTGGTACTGGTTGCTGCTGGGTGTGAGTCTCTACACCCAGTATTGTAAGTGGTTGCCAGGGGATTGAACCTGGGCCCTTGCACTTGCAAGATAGGCACTGGAACCACTGAGCTAACTCCCCAGCCCTACACATTCTTTTCCTTAGATTTAGCTGAGGAAGAGTGAATGACCATCCTCCATGGGCCCAGTACTGGGCACTCAGGATGTTCCTCTTCTTTCAGAGTAATATATGCTTCCAACTCCCTCACTGCTGTTCCAACAGTTTCATGTGGCTCCAGGGGTCTCAGAACTGTCCCCAAGATTCTCCAGAATGGGGCAGCTGGGCAAGGGCTCCTACAGAAGGCAAGCACTAGGCCCTGTATGTTGTCCATCAGCAGTCACTCCAGTTCCTATCTCCTTTGAGTGGAGAGACTCAAAGCAGGAAAGGAAATGCATTGGAACCATTTATCATATAAAAATCCCTGTGAGTCCTGGGCCTCTGCCACACATCACAGCTGGCTGGTATTGACTCCTAATGGCATTGAGACTGGAGTCAGACTGCCTTGCTCTCCTGGGCACTATCCCAGCCAGCCCCTTGCACCCGCCCACCACACTCTTCTCCAATCTTGCTCCAGGTCCCCTCAGAGAAACAGCTCCTATCATTAAGGGGAAGAGGCAGCAACAATTTCCAAAGAAGCCTTTGGGGAACAGACCCCTTTTGTTTGTAGTTATCAAAACAAATCATGCGTACAAGCCGGAGATGATGTTGACTTCAAGACGTCCTCCTTGGGGACCACAAACTCGCAAGTGTGAATTCCAGTCATTTGTCATATGAAGGCCAATCTAAAGCCCACACAGATCTGAACAGGACCTGCTCCCTAATGGTTCCAGAAGCCTCGATAGCTGGAATGTGGTACTGTTGTTTTGAAAATGGGGTATTTGGGGAGCCCTGATTAATGAGCTGTGACAGTTCCTCAGTGGAAGGAGCTATATGGCTGGCATCTACCTCAGTGTACACAGCTTCCTTCATCCTACCTCTCACCAAGGTGAATGTCAAGGACAGAAATGTAAAGTTAATTGAATCTGTAAAAGTAAAATACTTATAATAATGATGGAAAAAATATTAGCTATCTGCACACTTAAACAAATGCCACATGGCACATAAATTCCACCATCTGCTGTAACTTTTCCCGAGTAAGAAGTTGGCAGATACGGCATCATCATGTACATATGAGTGATAATTTTTAGCCAAGTCTAAATAAAAAAGTGCTTTGTCTTCAGTGATGTTTAAAAGATCTAACGATATGGGATTAACAATAAAACATACTCTCAATGTTTATCATTCCCACTAAATATATAGAAAAATTTATTTTCCCTATGCAAATATTTTCATGTAGATATGCATATGAATAGACACTTTGTATCACACATAACCAATGTATGTATTCTAAAGTAATCTATTTATATCACTGAGCCTTATTAGGGTATAAACTGAGTCAGTAATCTTCCATCTTTCATATACAGGATACTGTACTGTACTTATCTCAACCTGTTTCACAAGAGGTCTGCAGTACAATTCTTTTTTTTTTTTTTTTAGGTTTTTTGAGACAGGGTCTCGCTTTGTGGTTCAGGCTGGCCCTCAGCTCAGCCTCAAACTCACATCACAATCCTCCTGCCTCTGCCTCCCGAGTGCTGGGATTACAGGCGTGAGCCACCACGCCCGGCACTGTGGTATGTGGTAGTGGTTGCTGCTGGGTGTGGAACACCCAGTATTGTTATGTGGTTACCGGGGAATCGAACCCGGGTCCTTGCGCTTGGAAGACAGACGCCGGAACCACTGAGCTAACTCCCCGGCCCTACAATTCTTGTTTATTGAGGTGGCACCAAAAATTACAGTAATACAAATATTCATTTTCAGAAAGAAAGCGTATTTTACAGTGAAAGGGGGGCAGTGCACCATGGGGATAATTTGTACAAACTTAAAAAATGAACCCACGGTCAATGGAATGGTGTCCTTGCAGAGATCTTGAAGTTTCCTAGTATATAATGGAATTAGTGTAGTCAGATTTCATTTAAGTGCATGTTTCTGCAGCCCGCTATTTAAGCAGCACTGTCAGTCATGAAAGATACTTCAAGCCCGTGACAACAAAACCCTCTCGATAGTGAAGGTTGTCTTCTAAATCAGAAGAGAATGCAAGGGTTTCCTAACGACTTCTCCGCTAGCAAATTACCAGCAGGCCTCACCAAAATGAATTTTATTATGGAGGACAAGTGAATTGTATAGTACTTATAACAAACACATTAGAGGATTAAAATTGATTGAAGGAGATTGGATTTGAAAAGATATAAATAAGGAAGCCATGAAAAATCTGCGCCAAGTGAATTTATCAAAATGTTTGCAGCATTCAGCCACTGGCCAGTCACTTCTACGGGGCTGACTCTGCTTTCTTCCCAAGAATGAAGGAAAATACTGAGTGCTAGATGTGGATCCCACAAAAATGTGCTGTGGAAACAGCACAGTACCCATCAAACACACTTCTAGGCACAGACAGGTCATCCCCAGAACCACAGTGACAAAGCCGCTCTTATCTATGGATTGATTCTTTGACCTGATTTTAATTAGGCAAAAGAAGCTTCTAGTGTATTGCATCAGAGGTGTATCTAGGATGCGTCCATCCTGTTAAGAGTAATGAGAACCTCCGATTACCTCAAGGCTGAATGACTGTGGAATAATCTAAATAAAAAGAATCTGTGGTCAGTGTTCTCTCAGTAGCTAGAGCTTTCTATGTGCTTAGTAGTCTTCTATGAGTGTCCCATGAACTTACTGATCAAATCCTCTCTGTGAGGTAAGCATGATCAGTGTCCTGTAACATAGAGGAGGACAATAGCCCTAGAAAGGCTGAAAGATATCCCTGGTTTACATGCATAGCAAGGGCTCAGAGAGTATTCAGAACTGTGCAATGGAGAGAAGGACCTGTCCTCTGAATGATTATGAATTCTGAGAGTTAAAAGCACTCACATAACCTGCTGCTCAACTGGCCCATGAAATGGAAGAGGAAGGTGGGCAAGGTCTACTGGTGTCCTGTGTGGTTGCAAGCTCAACCTCCATCCTGCTAATCTGAATGAGACACATAGACAGAGTCTCCGTGACGGCCCCCAGTGACCACACCTCACTGCACCCACACCCTTGTGCTCTTTCCTTCAGTGCCACACCACAGATGCTCCTTACGGCTGGTGGAGCAAGGCACAACTCGCGTGTCACTCTGAAATCAGGTTAGAAAAGCCAGAATCGCTCCCTCCCCACTCCTTCCTCCTCTTCTTCTCTGTCATCACTCACTCTAGGGAAAGCCACGTGCCATATCTCCAGGACACTCAACGGCCCACAGGGTATGGAAGCAAGGCTGTCAGCATCCTATAAGTGAACTGGGAAGCAATTCCTCTGGCATCTATTTTCTGTAGATCCCACTGGCAGTGGAGCAAACACTTCACAAGGGACCCAAAGCTGGACTAGCCATTTCAGCCATTCCCAGGTCCCTAAACTCCAAAATCACACTAAGGAACACACACACCTGTTGTTTTGAGATGCTGTTAAGGACAATTTGTTACACAGCATTAACTAACTGATATATGCTACTACCCATAATATCCCTGTAGAAATACATGTGAGAAGTATTTATTGCTATATGGCATTTATTCAGTGATATGCCTCAACCATAACTCCCTCCTGAGAGAGATACCACCAGGAGCAAATGTGTATCTGCTAAGCATGTTTGACCATCCATTGAATGCCAGCCTCATCATAATGCGACATGTGACACTGGACTAAAGAAAGGATGCCCCATCTCCTGTGTTCCAGGGAACAGAGAATGAAAATAAGTAGGCAAATAAGGCAAAGATTGAAATAATAACAACTATGCAACCAACACATAGCTATGGCAGTAGAGAAATGCCTTTCTGAGAAAGATTTATTAAGATGAGAATGACCAGCCAAGAGACCTGAGAAACAAAGACCAAGCAAATCTCACAACACCAAAGCTTCAGTTTCCCCATCCCCATGTCTGAGATAATAATTTACCTAAAAAACTAAAGAGAATGAAACACAATGCTACATCTGCAATAAAGCTGTACATTAAGAAGTTGCTATTCATTGCTCCTCCTTTCGGAATCACTGAGGCTGGGGCAACATCATCCCCAAGCCAGAGGCGACGCAGTGGAATGTGGACAGCCGCCTGATTTAATAGAGTATCAGTCTCAAGGGAAACTAACTCAGTTATGGAACTGTCTGACCATTCATTTCGATGATTTGACTGTGTAATATAATGTTTCAATCCTCGAACACAATTTAAACCGGGACAGGTAGTCATTACTTAACTTGGAGTCTGCAAATTCATCTCCAAAATGTCAATTTTTTGTAGTCTATGTTCAAAGACTTGCCAAAAAAGATATGGGGAAAATATTTCAAAGTCTATGAAATCTAGCATCTCAATATCAAATAGTGCCTCGACTGCTACTGCAGATAAAAATGGTGATAGAAAAATTTTATTAAAACAGTAAGCAAAGGGTAAGCACGCTTGTCAAACACAGATCCTGTTCCCCATATAGATGAGAGTGGCAAGAATCAGACAGACAAAAGCAGCACGAATACTGGCTTCCTGGAGAGTGGGAGGGGTTGAGAGGAAAGGAGCGAATTAAATACCTCTTAGTAAGTTCTTTGTTAGTAGGTTGCTTTTTTTTTTTTTGCCTGGACCAAATGTGAATATGCAATCATTAGGGCCGGTCTAACACTACCACATACATTTCTTTAAAAAGATGAGAATGGCTTCCCTTAGATGTGAAACCTATTAGTCATACCTCCTCCAGCAAATGAGAACCAACAACATAAAGTCACATGCTGGCAAATAGATATTTTGATTACTACTCAAAAACTAAGCAGTCAGGTTCTGAAACTGAAAAGTTATCACCATATCGTCAAGACTTAAAGGATGGGACGTTTCCATCCAGGAATGAAATTAAAGGAGAGAAGAAATTAAAGGATAAACTGAAGGAGATGGCGTCAGGGTATGTCTGGTAGTTCCGTAGATCAGAAGGAGAATGGCATGAGCCCATATGGGAAACCTGCTGCTTCTCCCATGGTGACCGTGGGACATGGTTAGAGAATGCTGTGTGACTGATTTTTAACTCTTCCTCATGGCGTAGCATGATTCTGTTGCTGCCACCGCAGAATTCTGCTACTTCCTTCAGGGCAAACAAGGAGATTGTGGTCTCGGCCTGCCTGAATTTAGGCTTCGCTGAATGTCTTGTTTTGGCTAATGTGCTGTGAACAGAGGTGACAGATGTCACTTTGGGTTGAACCTTTAAGCTCTAGAGTGCAACTACCATTTTTCTCTCTGTCCTGGAAATTGTAGATGTTTGCAAGTGGCGCTGGTGACCCCAAAAGAGGTCAAAGTAGAATAATACTCCTACTCAGTCCATCACGGAGCAGGGAGATTGTGCGAGGAAGATATTGCTCATCTCTTTGCTGCTTGGAGAGTGGAGGACATTTGCAATTACAACATCAAATGCTTTATCCTGACTGATATTTTAGCTACTATACTTCCAAATTTCAAGGGGTAAGTCTAGTAACAAAAGTTATAGGAAAAGCTATTTGATTTGGTGGAATTTTGACTAATTGAACTACATCTTTAAATAGTGAATGAGTCTTTGTTGTCACTGCTGTTTATTGTCTTTGTGGAAAATGTTTCTTTTAAATGTTTTAAAAACATTTAATGCACACACGAAGGTTGGATATGTTCAAAATGTACAATGTAAGGATTTATCTATATGTAGTATAAAAATCTCATAAAATTAACACATCTCTCACTACCCACACTGGACATTTTTCTCTAAGACTTGTTTAACTTATTAGCAAAAGTTCCTGAGTTCAGAACCCTGTTCCCCCTTCTCCCACAGCTCTAGTCTCCTAGGAACTGCTGTTCTACTCCCTGTTTTCTTGAGTCCTAGGTGAGAGTCCACATGTAAGTGAGATCACACATCTATGTCTCCTTTCTTCACAAAGCATAAGGTTCCTCTGGTTTTTGTGTGTGGTCACAAGTGCCACAACCTGCTTCTTTTTTCTGTTTGGATAAAATGTGAAGATGTAGTCAATGAGGACAGTCCAACACTTCACACATACATTTCTTTAAAAAGATTACAGTGGTTTCTCTTGGAAATGAAACCTAAAATAAACAAAGTGCAAAATAAAAGATAAATCACAGGAAAGGAGGAGACACATGTTTTACCAAAGGGAAGAGGACCAAGAGATAGAGAAGAGAGGGAGGGAAGGGAAAGAAACAAAGAATTTAGATGTGCTATGTCCATGTACCAACAGCCCACAAGGAATGTAGTGATTACATACTACCAGCATGTACCCATAACAAATAAAAATTTAAAAAGAATGCAATAGGTTCCATATTTTAACAAAGACATTCTGGAATTTCTCCTCTGAGGCATCACTCATTGACAACCAGGACAAAAGAAAGTGTTCACAGTTCTTACTCTTCTGCAGGAATCGAAGTTCAGTGAGTCTGCAGTAAACAAAGGAAGCATGAGAACATAAAAAAAGGTGTGAAATTTAAGGCTGGTGGGAGTGGAGGCCGCAGCCAGAGATGGCTCACATGGAGGAGGAAGAAGAGACGAAGGGAAGGAGGCAAAGAAAAGGAGAAAGACTGTTCCACATGGGCACTGTAAAGAGCTCAGAGCAGCAAGACATTGGGAGCAACTAGATTAGTAGCTGTGCTGAGGGTGCAGTGGACAGTGGCAGGCTGGGAAGAGAAGAGCTGGTTCCTCCCAGTTCTAAAATCCCCTGTGCCCTGTTAGGTTGTATCTGAAAGGCAATGAAGAGCCACTGGAGGTCAGATAATACAAGTGTCTTTCCTGAAGGCATCTGAGCTACCCTGAGAAACAATCTGGAAGGAGTTTTAAAGAAAAAGAGTGACAGGTGGCGGGACTGTATTGTAAGAAATGGTCATGGTCATCCGGATGAAAGGTGTTAAAGAGCAAGAAAGGACACAGCAGAAGAGGGAGGAGAGACTGAAGGTTGAGAGCGTATCTATCTTGTAGACAACACTGGAGTCAAGTGACTTCACTTGCTTCTGCCTGTGATAGGGTTATATCTGAGGTGACAGAACTAACTGCAGCGACTTCTCTCTATGTTGAAACTCTGGGTGTCATTCAATCAGATCACTCGCCTATAGATTCTGGAGTCTTGTCTTGATGACACCCAAGACAGGGACCTGTATTAGACCAATGATCCCACTTAGGACGCCGTTTTTCCTCCCACCAACTTCACTGGTTTCACACTTTGCACTGGCCCCCTGGGAGAAGGGTTGTATACAGCAAATACACCAGGCTTTAGCTTAGGATCATCCCACCCTGCTCAAGTCACAGCTTTGCCACATATTTCCATTTGAACTATGGGGAGTACTTTCTGAACCCTGTTTTTTTTTAATCTCAAAATGAGGGTAATAATGACATTAAGTTACATGGATTGCTATGATCATGCCAATAAATAAGGATGTGAGATGCTTAGAATTGTGTCTGATCTATAGAAAGCTCTAGGTCAGTGTCCTTCCTTAATGATTACTATCAATATACAATGGGTCCAAATTTTATACATGAGTACAAGATCTTGATAATTCTGTCTGAAAAAGCAGGAGGTGCCATGCACCAGAATTAACTCAGGGAGACCAAGTCACGAAGGAGTAGAACACAACCAGCCCCTGAGCATCAACTTCATCCCAGGGGATGCGGCAGGGCCCAGGCAAACAGCGCTCTGAATCAGGAGATTCACTCCATGCGACACGCAGCCTGCAAGTAGTGTTGTGCAAATAATACAAAATGCCCATTAGACACTTTGGTGGCCCTTTTGGATGGCATATCCTATAGAGAAGTGTGGGAACTCCTTCTGTGGTGTTCTGCCCAAGCAAGCAGAACAACTGCAACAGAAGAATCAAGGCCTACATTAATTTATGCACACTCAACACACCAAAACTTTTTCAGTTAAGAAGAAAAACTGCAGCTTGTGCAGAATATGAACCCTTAGGAGGTTTAAAGGTCATTTTATAAAT
Source organism: Petromus typicus (assembly GCA_004026965.1). Classification (NCBI taxonomy): domain Eukaryota; kingdom Metazoa; phylum Chordata; class Mammalia; order Rodentia; family Petromuridae; genus Petromus; species Petromus typicus. The sequence goes on from PVIR01008582.1 coordinate 26,759, forward strand.
TGCTGTATCACATGATTCCTAATAAAGAGTTCTGGATTCCCGGGCACTTGTCAAACAAAATACACAGGATATTTAAAAACTTACACAGCCACTTACAAGTGAAACATCTAATTACACAACAGTCTCTTCATTTACTTATGATCCTGATCTTTGGAGGCCTGCACAGGACTAAGCTTGCTAGTTTGAGAACATTTTTGTGTGGCTGAACTTTCTTTATTAGTATAGACAAGGGTTAATGATATTCATTAATTATTCAATATGTGCTCTGAAAAAGAGAAATGATTTATGGGCACTATTTCCTTCACAAGAAACTTATTAAGTAGACACTAACATTACATCCATTTTGTAGATAAGGCAATTGAGTCTTAAGGCAGGTAACTCATTTGCCTGGGTTTGGGGCAGTAATGCCCAACTCTTCTCACTCTGGAACCACCCACATCTGATGACAGCGCTGCATCCCCTGAATTATCTCGAATCATCAATCAGATTCTGTCTCTGCAGCCAGTGACAGTTGAACTGTAGCAGAACAGTTATGATGATGGAAATCTGTAACATTCCATTGAAATCTTGATGCCTCTCATCTGCAAGATGGTCCCACCATCATCTCTACAGAATCATTTTCATGTAACATCCCAGGAGGGCTAATGAAAACAGGTTAGCTTTTGTTTGACTTCCCCAGGCTGGTTTGATGTATACCCATTAGCCAAAGTGCAAGCAGTTCCAGCACGGAGTCATTCACCAGAATACAACTCTGAACTCCTCTAAGGCCACCAGATCAGTAACTGGAAAACTGGTCCCTATTCACATTCAAAAGTCTATTTGTGAGACATTCATGAATTCATGCTATATAACCAATCACTTTTGGAAAAATTCACCTTAATGTCACTAGCAATCTTCTAGGACCTTGAAAAACAGGAAAAAATAGAGAAAAGAAAAGAAACAAGAAAAGGGAAAAGAAGAGCAAAGGATAGGAGCTGAAAGGAAGAAATAAATAGCAGGAACCTATTTTATCACTGCACTGTACTTTCCTTCTGAAGTGGTATTGTTCGATATGACAACTCTTCACCCAGTGTTCATAGTCAAAACATTTAAACTCATCCATGCATCCTAGTTTGATGGACTAAAGACTGGGAATACTTCTTTGAATGGTTTCAGCCTATTGAGTAAATACATATTTGGTACACATCCTAATTTTGAGAAGCATGTTATTTATTTACTAGACTGTAACAGTTCTACTGAATGCTTGTGGAACTACCAGGTAAATATGTATTTTGGGATGCATGCATGCTAATGCTGCAAGCACGCAGCATTTATCCAGCAGCGCAGAACATTCTGGTCTGGCCATGGACAGCTTCTGCCGCATGAGTCATTATCCCAGCAGGCCACAGGAACCCTTTCCATTCATTTTCATGGGCATAAAGCATATTTGCTTTAAGGAGAGAAATAGTCCAAATTAGCATCTGACTTCTTTTTGTTGGGAATATCCAAATTCATAGACAGTAAGTTAAAACAGGCCTAATTAAAAAGAGTTTCTTAAGGAAACAATGAGGTAGGCAATTCAACTTCAGCCTCTGGATGGAGGGGTGTTGAAGTAGTCTTTAAATACAGAGATGCAAGGAGATTCTGAGCTCAAGACGTGCTCTTTGGCTGTCTGTAGTACATGCCTCGGGGGATGGACGCCAAGGAGCATCATCTTGATGTGCCCTGTACTCATTTTATTCTTTCACATTAAATATTTATTGAACAATGACATGCTAAGCGCTGGGCTTGATCCTGGGGATTCAGTGAAGAGCTAAAGATACAGCACTCCAGCCCTCTTGGAGCCTATACTCTATAGAAGAGACAGTATTAACCAAATAATCACATAAGTGAGTAAGTATAGGGCTGCATTAAGTGCCCTTAAGATCTGTTCTCAATGCAGAAGCTCACGTCATCTATTTAAGATGCACATTCAGTCCATAAATTGCTCAAGGAAAAAAGTAAAGTCCCAGTGATGTACTAGTCCTCTAAGGTCTGCACCTCCTCCTCCCACCTCATGTAATAACTCTCCTCTGCATCTCTTGTTTTCTAAGCCACTCTTTCTGGGCTCCTTGTTTTTTGGTTTTTTTTTTAGTCTTTTTGAGACAGGGTCTTGTTTTGTAGTTCAGGCTGACCCTTGAACTCACTATGTAGCACAGGCCAGCCTCGAACTCACAGCAATCCTCCTGCATCTGTCTCCCAAGTGCTGAGGCTACAGGCCTGAGCCACTATGCCAGGCTTCTGGTTCCCTTGTCGTCCACTGAACACAGGAATACTCTTGGTCCTTAGATCTTTCATTTAAATCTTATATTCAGCCTGAAAAGAAAACTTTTGGAGTTGCTCCATAAAGTGGCAAAAATAATAGAATAAATGTGTTCCAAGTGAGAGTGAGAGTATTTTGAGGAAAATTCCTGGTAATATATCTTGTACTATAATATATTTTTTAAATCCCTAAACATTCCCCATAGTTTTCCACCCCACCTACTGATACACACATATGTGGTCCAATGCCCAACTAGAGGAAAAGTACCAGTTCATATGAGAACACATACAAAGAGATTCTTATGTGTCTAGAGATCTGTGGCAGTGGCATGTGTGATATTTCCAGAAGGGCCTTTTCTGAGCATTTTGGGGTTTAAGAGTGAATGGAGAAATAAAAGACAATTTGGCCAAGGGAATGTTCCAGGCCAAGGAAACAGTATTTACAAGCCCATGGCCCCCAAGAGGAGATGGACATGTTTGCGGGAGAAAGCAGTCAGGGGGCCTACAGGATAATAGCAAGTGACCTTGAAGATTGAACACCTGTGGTAAATCATGTTAATCATCTTCACTGAAACATGTTCTCCACCTGGAAAAGAGAAGGACAGGACACAGGATAAATATGCCTGTGTTTTGCTTAATTACTTCTGGTTATAAAGCTCAATTTATCTCGACATTGACATGACAGCTGCCTGGTCCCCAGGACAAATGCCAAGAGCCCATGTGTCAATTTGTAGGAAAATCTTTTGAAGGTCATGACAAAGTTCTGAATGTGGCAGCTCATTTCCCACCATCCTCCAACATGGCGGGTAACTTGAGCTATGGAATTCCATAGGTGTCTTACCTCCTGAACAGGAAATCTGTATGTTTTTAGCAAATCCACAGCTCAGAACAAAGGGGCCTCTTCTTAATACCAGAGGAAAGCTCCTGGAGGTTACATCTGGAGATGTTGGCAGCATCATGCTCCAGGAGGCCCTTTTCTCACTGTCGTTTTACACAGCACTTTCCCTGATTGCATAGGACAATGGGAGGTGGAGATGGGCCCAATGAAGTCATTTCACTCATCGCTAACCCAACACACTGGCATATTCTTTCCACTTCTATCACATTCTTCCCAGGCCTCCAAGCAGAAGATACTTTTTAGAAAGACTTGTAATGGACTGATCTGGAGTACATAATAATAACTTATTATTAATTTAACTGACTAATATTTAAAGTCTTAAAATGAGAGGGAAAGGGCTCAATTTATGAAAAATATATCTCAATTTTCCTAGAAAATGTTTCACAGTGACAGCAATGTATCCCGTGAGCACAAATGAAATTGTTGTGAGAAGGAATTTAATTAAGATGAGTCAGGCATGCCATGAACAGCAGACAGCTCAAGGAGCACTGGCAAAGTACTTAACACACCAATGTGGGGAATATACACCATTAAAATGCTCAATAAATTAGCCCACAAATCTCTTTAGCTCTACATTCATCCTGCACCACCAAATAAAACATTGCCTTGGAATGGAATCATCTGAGATTTTTCACACCAAATCAATTTATATTGAAGAAGGAAAATGCTCGTGTAACTCCTGGCCTGCAGTTTGCAATGAAGCACTGAGAAGAAGGGAAAATTGTCTCCCTTTCTATTTCATCAGGGAGAGAATAGGAATTAATCAGCGATACTTCACCACCCCTCCAACAGGGCTCCAGCAACACCCACAGAAACACTTCATTTCTCTCCTCATTTCTAAAAAACAGTCACCAACTTTTAATAATTCCATACATTACTGGGGACTGTGAAAAAGAATTTTAAATCACAAGATGGATGACAATGTAATAAATTAGAAAAACTGTCTGCTACTGAAAAATCTTACTGACATAGTCCGGTTCACATCTCAATTTCTTGATGCAGTACAATTTGAGTATAATTATTAGCAATTATTATCAAAGCATTCATAAGCTTTTCCCCCACTGTGAGAGCAAGATTCTGCTTTATCTCTCTTTTTAATCTTCATTCACGGGTGTCACACATCACCCACAAAAGAAGGGCATGGTGATTCCAAAATGTCTGTTTTGACAGATTGTTCTTTCCCACTTCTTTTATGTTATAAATATTTACTACATTGTTCAACAATGGATGGCCAGATCTCAGCTCTGATCATCCAGTTATGTGGAAATCCCTCGTCCCCCTCGTCCAAGTATGGTCACTCATCCTTGCTTCAGTAGGAAGATAAGGGTCAAAGCATAGCACCTTCATCTATGCAAGCCCTTCCTCCATCTATGCAAGGAAATGTGCCATCGATTTATTCTCTGCCACTTTCTCTTTTCAACACAAATTTCTAAGGAAGACCACTGCTATGCAGTTAAGTGTCCATACTATTCCATTATCACAAAAACAATTCAGCCACAGTCCCATGCTATCATTTAAATACACGCCACCTTATCTCTTACCATATTAATCTAAAATGGAATCTGAAAAATGACAAGAACGTCTCATAATGGAAGACCCAGCGAATGGCTGATTTTACTTCTCATTGTGCGCAGGTCAAAACATGCTGTGGACATCCTGGGAACAAAGGAGACCTCAGAGGCAACATGTTTTCATTTTGTCACATTTATTTAAGATGACCGAGGACAGTGTCCAATATTTATTCACCACATTCAACATTTGCCATCATCAAAATAAAAAGAGCTCCAGCCCAGTGTGAACAACATCTGGTAATTCCAAAGAGATAGTGTCACTTGAAGAACAAATGAACCTTTAGTTAATAAAATCTCCCCTTGGCTGACAAAGATGGCTTTTTGTACACAGGCAGGGCCCACGATAAGTAGATGGAGGATCTTGATAGTGTGCGCTGGAGTCTGACAGCAGGAAGTCAATGCCTCCCACATTTAAATAAAGACACGGTTTATTACTGGTCTTTTTATGAATCCTGATAAATTAAACGTTCTGAGTTCTGGAGAGATAAAAGGTTTAAATTTTAATTCCAAGGGCCATGGGAAGTTTCACTAGTCTCAAAACACCTTAGTGCCTTAAAGTAAGAATAACATTACCGAAGTCCAAAAAAATGGGGGGGGGGTTCCAATAAAAAGCCCCTTTCATCCAACAATGCCTGAATTACAATAGAATCCTTCCTCCTATATTGCAAATATAAGTGCCTCCCAGCCCTATAAAGTCAAGGAATCTATTAGTAACCAGACATTGGGCTAGGCACACACGTTTGAAAGTAGAGAAATTCTGAGAATAGGAAAATCTATCTAAGGATCAGTGCAGTTACCACAAGTCTTTACCCAACTGACACACAACATATAAATGATAGCACAGAAGAGACGAGATGATGTCTTCTAATACATGGCAAACTAATCTCCTGCCTATCCATACTTACAGGCCATATTTCATTGACAGGTATCATGAATGCACCTTCACTAGTGTACTTTTACAACTGGGGATCAAGCCCAAGAAACAGGACTTCAGTAAATGAAATTAAGTAAAGAATCTCTTTGCATAGTATGACTCTGCTCATAAGGGAGCATGCTCTAGTCTGAGGGTCCAAGTTCTATAGAAATATTTGTAGTAGAAATGATGATTATCAATCAGCATCCTGAGAAATGCAAACTGCATCGTAAGAGGGCCTCTGGATACCTCCGTGAGGTGGCAAGAATTCTATTAAGCTCTTGGGACCTCTAAAGAGTCCTGGAGACACAAAGATAATTCTTTAGGTAGAACACCACGGTTAAGTGGTCATGGGCACAGCAATATGTCTGGCATCAAAGAGGCAAGGGTGACAGAAACACTAGCCTTCATCCTTTCTTCCTCAGAAGTTTCTCTATCCAGGTCTCAGTCCATTTTATTTCATTATAATAAAACACAGTGATTGGGTCATTGATTTGGCTCTCACGTGTAGGGCTGAGAAATACAAGGCCATGGTTCTGACTTCTGGCGAGGACTTCTTGCTGTGATCTTCATATGGTGGAGGCCATCACATGGCAAGACAGAGGAAGCATGCCAGAGGAGGCCACACTCTGACAACTGTATGTAAAAGCCCCACTTCTAAATAGCATTCACATATAAGTACGGGGATTAAGTTTCAAAGACTGATTGACTGCATGAAGGTCAGACTCAAAGCATAGCATAGTTCATACAACATAAAATTCATCTCTATGAGGTCTATAACTCAATACTTTCTTACACATTCATACAAATGTGCCAGGACCACTGCAGTTTAGTTTAAGAATATTTGCACTAGGGGCCGGGGAGTTAGCTCCGTGGTTCCGGCACCTGTCTTGCAAGTGCAAGAGCCCGGGTTCGATTCCCCAGTAACCACATACCATACTGGGTGTGGAGACTCACGCCCAGCAGCATCCAGCACCACATACCACAGTGCCGGGCATGGTGGCTCACGCCTGTAATCCCAGCACTCGGGAGGCAGAGGCAGGAGGATTGCTGTGATGTGAGTTTGAGGCTGAGCTCAGGGCCAGCCTGAACCACAAAGCGAGACCCTGTCTCAAAAAACCTAAAAAAAAAAAAAAAAAAAGAATATTTGCACTAGCCCAGAAAAAAGCCCGCAGGTACTCCACTCTCTGTCACTGGGAGGGTGCAGATATACATACTCCATTCTACAAGTTGGGCCTTTCACCTGAATGATATAAGAATTTTGAAAATATTATATTAAATCAAAGAAGTTCATTTACTTCCTTTCAATTTCCTAGTCTTTCCCATTTGGTTCTTACTCAGTAAGGAAACAGAGGTATCCTTTCTTAAATATGTGAAGCTGCCATATATCTAGGTAGTTTATTTTGTCCCATTTTGCTAATATCCTTGTTTTTTAACAAGGCAGTTTGTTAACCTGCTAACTCAGGTCAGTATATATTTATCCTCATATATTTATGGAGAAGTATTTGTTGGTCCTTCATTGATATGTGTTACAGCCCCTGCAGAGTCTTAGAAACAATATACCCCGGTACCTGTGATCTCAGGAAGATCACACTTAGTTATTGGTAATGATTTAGGTTCAAAGTTGTATAAAGTATATAGAACTGATTTACTAGAACCTAAGCCCAAAGTCTCCTGTTAACCTCCAAATTCCTTACAGTATTCACCACCACCACCAGCCACCAACACTATCATGCTCCTGGCCTTTTAGGAAAGTGTGTTTGCCTAAATCCTAGGCCACCTCTCTGACCACCTCTCTTTCTTTTCTTTTCTTTTCTTTTTTTTTTTTTTTTTCATATGAGCTCATGTATGTTTTCAACATTATTCTCTGCTTTTGGTTTGAACATATTTTTTATTTTATTGGTATATGTCTGTAACACATAATATTTACATTTGCTTTGGGGAATTGGTATTTATAGGTATCACATCTAGACTATGTCTGACTACCCTTCTGCCTCCAGTCCCTTCCCCTTATATACCCTCTTCCCTCTCCAAAGAGTCTATCTGTGTTTTCCTACTAAGTAGACTTATCTCTTGGGTTCTCATACAGGAAAAGCCATCCAATATTTAACATGATTTGTCTGATTTATTTCACTTAATATTGTGGTCCCAAGATCTATTCATTATTCTAAAAATGACATTAATTCATTCTTTATGATATAAATAATTTTCTTCACTGGGTACTTAGAAAGAGCCTTTCTCAAAATTTAAAATGTAGGGATATGGCCTTATGGGATAGGCTGGATTGAATCTTCAGTACTTTCAAAATAAAAAGCACCTGCACAGATTCTGAGCACCTCTTTACTTCCTCCACTCTCCTGTTTTCTTCCCTTTACTCCCGAAGCGACCCTCCCTTCAAACAAATTATCTTTTCTTCCTTTGGAGCCTTCCTTTCCCTCAGATCCCTTGGGCCATGCCTACCGTTTGAGCTCTTACCTCCAGGGTCACTTGTCAGTGTCACAACACAGAGCAAGACCTGTGCAGAAGATGTCAGCGTTGGATGGGCAGAAGACATGAAGACAGGCTGAGCTACGGATAGTGCGTTTGCAGGGTATGGGCCTAGGTGGCCTGAGGTATATGGTATCAATTTCAACCAAGTATCTATATTTGTCTTCTTGTCCACTGTCCATGAGCGAACTTACTTAGAAAGGAGCCAAGATTCTCTTTCCTATCTATACCAGAAGATGTTAACCAGTCTTCTCTATGCCACACTTTCTTCCTAGGACATGCTGCTTAGGCCTGCACTTGAGGGTCTTCATTTCAACCAAAAAGCCGCTGCCAGCTCTAAATCCGCAGCTTCATGGAAACTATCGATTTATGGTGATGGCCATTGTTGCCTGTTCACATCTCAAATCCACAGAGTGAGAGGAGCCCCATAAATATTTATTCAGACAGATAAAATCCTCCCTGTTTAGCAGAACTGACTTCCATGACCAGTGGGCACGTCCTGTTACCTGGGGACATTTCCACGGGATTGCACAGCCCGGCTCTGGCTGAGATGGGAGGTCACTGCCACTGAATTGTCAGAACACATAATGATAAAACCATCCCTCAGAGAAGTCACAGGGGTGAGCTGAGGCTTCTGCCTTTAATAAAACAATAACTCATTATTTTTAATTAGAAAAAAAGATTCCAACAGAGAGTCTAAGAATAACATACTGAAAATTCTCTTATAGCATTGTAACACTTAGCAAAACAAATGTTCTATATGACATATTTGCATATTACATGTGATAGATCCTACATATGATTGTGTGTAAATATGTGTGAGCCCATTTTATGTACTGATAGATAAGAAGATATATATATAACTACATGTATATACATCACATAATTATAAATTTAACTTCACTGATCTTGAGATAGATTTTCCTATTCTAGGAACTTCTCTACTTTCAAATGTGCATGCCTAGCGCAATGTTTGGTTCCTAACAGATTCCCTGGCTTTACAGGGCTTGTGACACAATATAAGAATTTGACTTTTCATTTCCTTCACCATGAAGTACACATGTGGAAGGTAAGGGAATGATTCATCCCCTCAAAAAATCCTCCAGGATTCTTAGTCAATGCATCCAGCACTAGAATTATGTCTTGCATTCATTCAGCAATTTCCATACACCAGACAATCTTCTGATCACTTTCCAGATAGGATTTCCTTCAATCTTCACAAAGAATGGATGATTCTCCACTCTTATCCTCCTTTATAGATGATTCCTAGATGAAAAGAACTGCAAAGATTGGTACAAGAAGGCCCAGCCAGTCAAGCCCTGGTCTGTCAGAGTCCATTTCAAGGCTCTTGTCTATAGCACTGACTAGATTCTGATGTTAGTTCCCCTCTTTTTTAAGGGAAAGAGCTGCCCTCCTTAAGGCACTTTCATTACTTTACTCACTGGTCCAACTCAACTTACAGTAAGATTTTCTAAGCAATCCACATGTGTAGTATGTGCACCAAATTTTAAAAATAGAAGGCTAGCTTGACCTCACACAAGAATATCCTTGTTTTAACAGGAAGTGTGGAGTAATGGAGTGCACTCTAGAACACTGGCCAGGGCCCCCTGAAGGATAGGATAGGAACTCCCTGTCCCACCATCAGAACTGACCAGAAATGGAATATTACTAGATGGTGAGAAGCAACTCAAGCATCTCTTCTTTGCATTAGTTATAATTTCCATTTTACATAGAATCAGTTGCCTGATGTCTGTTCCACCAGGCTGCAGCTTTCCTTAGCCAACAGCTACAAGCAACACTGTCCATTTGCTCAGTGCTTTTTATGTGCTACTTGAATCTCGATCATGGCTCTTAGAAGAACTTTATCTCTACCTCAAAGATAAGAAAATTGAGGCATAGAGTATGACACAATGAGTTTGAGATTCCACAGACAATTCCTACGCTAGAATTTAGGCAGGTCAACTCCAGGCATTGGAGCAGGAGCATGTATGTATTAACTTATCATGTGTCCTAAAGCCATCGAAGGTGTTTCCTAAAACTTGACAAATGTGTGAGAAGTTACTTAGTTTTTGTTGGGTCACATGTACACAGACATAAAACAAAGTCCCTTGTTTTATGTTACAGTTGAGCTCTGAGCTCAGGTTATGTATTGGAGGTGAAGAGAAGCAAATTTCCTTGAGCCCCCAAGAGAAGGAAATCTATTTCACTCAAGTCAGTGGATTGTCTTCCTATGCTAGTCCAAACTACTATTCCTTGTTCACACTCACTTTCTCATAAAGAGACAAAGCTGGACCTAAATTATACTTAAGGGACACATGAACTCTCTTTCTTCTTCAGTCTGGTTTAGGAAAAAGTCAACAGAATCATACACATATTCAGTGATAACTACTGTGTCACTGACAAGGAAGTAGAAAGGGGTATCAGTAGACAGGAGGAGTGGGAGAAGGGGGGATAGAAGTACAAGTAATAGGATATGAATATGATCAAAATGCATTATACACTGAAAATTCTCCCAAAATATGTGAAACTGGGTAGAGGGTTTGACAAGGTGGATAAGAGGTAAGCAAATAATTAATGCATGCTATATGCATGTACAAATGCTCCAAAATAAAATTCATGAATCTGTACAATCAGTGGGCACTAGTAAAAATGTGGGAAAATAAATCACAAAACACTACTCTGATTCACAAGAAAGGCATGAATTCTTAGAAACAAAAAGTAAATTGGAACATTTTGAGTATTATTTTAAAAAGATGCCCATTTCAATGGGAACGCAAAGAGGAAACTAATTGAAGTGGGTGCTAGGGAAAGTTCAGAACGAAATAAGTTGGAAGTGTACCATGAAGAACAGATAGAGACGGGGGTGGTGGAAGAGCTCAAGCAAGAGGAAGAAAAGACCTGAGGCTGGAAGCACATGTGAACAGAATTTAATATTTAATCAGTAAGTATAGAGGGACATATATCTCTTGGGTGGATTTAAAACTGTGAGACCATGTTCAGGAAGTGCCAGAAAATCCCCTGTAAGAACATAGCCAAGGGCTCAGAAAGGAACTGAAGACGAAGGTAGAGTTCACTGTCACAGTTGGCTAATTGCAAAAGCTGAATCTGAAGGCTTGCTTTTGTTTTGTTTCCCACTTGCCCCAAGTCTTTTTACATTTATAGTTTCCCCTTTCTACATTTACCCACATAGTTTGAACAGAACTATACACCTCTCACCTCTCCTTGCTCCATAAATGATGAGACAAAAGCCCAACCAATAAAACTCCAGCCATATGGCACAGAGATTGGCTGGACAGAAGGCACATGACCCAAATTAGCCAATCAGAGCCTTCATTAGAATGCCAAGAGGATCATAACTTCTCAGAATACACACTGAGAATGAGCCTTCTGACACTTGGTATGAGACAGCAAAGGGTTCCAGAGGAAAATCAATGTTCCTGTGACATCAGGAAACCTTTAGCTGTGGCTATGGTCCCTCCTTTATGCTCCCCAGCTCTGTAATCCAAATTTTTTCTTCTTACGTGAACTTAGATTTAAAACAAATGTTTTCCATATGTAGAAATATTCATCATTGCTGGTCACTCAAAAGATGTAGATGAAAACAACACTGAAATTCTGTCTCACTCCACAAAGAATGGCTGTTATCATGAAATCAACCAACAATAAATGCTGGCGAGGCTGTGGGGAGAAAGGAACCCTTCTCCACTGTTGATAGGAATGTAGATCGATGAAACCACTGTGGAGATCAGTGTGGAGATTCCTTGAAAACTAGGATGAGGTCCCACTTGACCATTTTAAGTCCCATTTGATCCTGCTATTTCTCTGCTAGTTATATACACAAAAGAATCAAAAGATTCATATCACAGCAACATATGTGCACCCATGTTTATAGCAGTTCGGCATGTGATAGCTAAATCTTGAAAACAGCCCAAATACTCATCAACAGGAGATTGGATAAAGAAGATTTAGGTTTTTAAAAATAAAATGGAATATTACTCGACCATAAAGAATGATAAATTTGAGTCCTTTATACTTATATGGTTGTACTTTGAGGACATACTTACAAGTGAAATAAATAAGGCACAGATGTGTAAATACTGTGTTATTTCTATAGGAGTAATTGAGGTCTAAAATCTATGACAAGTATTGTGAAATAGGAAAAAAATATTCAAAAGGAAAAGGGAAGAGGGGAGGTAGGAGTAAATAAAGGAAAGAAAAAAGTATGGTAAAAAAGGAAACAAAGCTTATGTATACAGGGAGTGGGAGGATGAAGGGAGGGGTAGAGAATGGGGAAAAATGAGAATTAAGATATGTCATGTACTCTTACAAATTTTCAATATTGATTGTGATCATAATGTATGTATAAAATGTACCAATAAAATAAAGTTTAAAAACATGTTTTTCACTTGTAACTGAAGGAATTCTGGTGATAGCAGTGAGAAACACTTCTCCCTCTTCCTCATTACAAACACTGGCCAGCTTAAAGATACACCACAGAGTTCCCCAGTGTGTTTGATATTTTTGTCTCTGTTCTTCATTGTTTCCACTGTTTTCTAAACTGTCAAAATCATTCACATAATCTCAGGCACCATAACTTATTTGACAGTTGTTGTCATCTAAAAAAAAAAATACAATCAAATTTTAAAAAGTTACAAGACTGGAGATTCAATAGTATTGTAATACCCAAGACTAACAATTTTCACAGCATGTCAGAATTACATGGAAGTCCATGTGATCTCCACAGTGGTTTCATCGATCTACATTCCTACCAGCAGTGGAGAAGGGTTCCTTTCTCCCCACAGCCTCACCAGCATTTGTTGTTGGTTGATTTCATGATAACAGCCATTCTTTGTGGAGTGAGACAGAATCTCAGAAGTCAAGATTTACATGAAAGTCCATTAAATTTAAAGTGCATTTCATTAGGTAAAGTTTCTATATCCTTTACAATTTAAAGTTAACAGTAAGTCTGAGAAATCTACATTCCAATGAATGGTCTTCGTGAGTTTATCAATAAGATAATCAATTCTAAGTGTGATGAAGGAAAAGACCTTCCAATCGACAGGCACCATGGAAGTTTTGCTCTTCAATTCCAAGCTAAGGTTTTCTTCAGCTGAGCTTACGATCTGAGGTGTAATCACAGCCTTGCTGTGAGAAATCCTGTGAATTAAATGTCATTCTCTTCCAGGGTACATAGAAGTCACATTTTAGGGCCAAAGTTTAGATGCAAATGTGAAAAATGTGTGTGATCCTGAGGAAAAAATATCAAACATGACCCAGAAGAACCCCTGCTTCTTGCCTTAAAAAGGATGTCTCCAGGTATATTTTTCTCTTTAATTTCTGCTTTAGGAAGATTGGTCATCTTATTTGAAACCTGGAAAAGCTGTCACATTTATTATCTTTCCAGGAGTCTTTAAATGATGAATGTTTCTTCCTTTTCCCCTTTCTCAGGAAAGACAGAGATAAAAAAAAAAAAATAGGTGTTATTTTGCCTGACAGAACTTCCAGGAAGATTTCATGATTATCTTGACAATAAAAAATTTAAAAAATAACCACAATTTGTCTGTTGTTATCAGCAATTAAAGATACTTTATCTAATTACTATGGGAGATGGCGCCATTCGACAATCATCTGTGACAAACTGATCATTATCAGTAATTTATGACCGGTTTCTTAGTTAATTGTCCTCAGGAAGAAGAGCAAAAATCATTTGTATAGAAAAATAAGTAGTCATTAACAACAGTGGGATTTGTTGGAAATGTGATTATAAATCACCAACCAGGGCTGGTAATGATTCCTGGGCAGAGATGAGACTGAAAGAAATGCAGATACGATATCCAACTTCAGGGAACTATTCTGAGGGAAGAACACTTCATAATGAACTTTCTCCCACCAATTAAAATGAAAAATGACTTGTCTTCCACTTAAAAACACATCAGATACTTTGTTCTCAGGGTACTGGAGCTGAGCAGTGAGAAATCTATTTTTGCTTCTGCATACAGAGCTTGTTATAATAAACATGCTCAGATGCTTTGAATGTTGCCTCCTGAAGCCAAAAACATAGGCCCTACTGGAATTTTCAAAATTGATTCAATCCACCAACCAAGGGGGTTGGAGACTGACCATCTGGTTCATAAACCAAGCCTCGACTTGCTAGCTATGTTCTGTATTTGAACTTGCCTTCGTCATCTGTAAGCAAAGGAACTTTGGTCATGACTTGGAGCCAGTGGCGCCATTTGTGACCCACAAAATGAGATGGGGAATTTCTGTGTGTTGAACTCCCCTCAGAGTACAGCAGGACCATAACCCAGGGGGCTGAGCAATGTGGCTCCTACCTACAAGTGGAAGAGTCTGCAGAGATCATCACATTAAATATGCACACAGGTGAGCCATAATATAATGGCACTAATGTTTTTAGGAGACAGGGTCAGAGGGAGACATAGAGAGAAGGGAGCAGACATGAAAATGCATAGAGAGAATGTCACATTGTGTAGTTGCTGGCCATCCTGTGTGTGGCAGTTTCTTACTGCAGCCTTTCAAAGCGAACACAGATTTTCACAAAGCTTTTGTAGCACTTGGATGAGAAAGGGTTTGGAATGCGCCTTGGACAAAGTTTGGCAGGCAACATGTATGAAATGCAATTATAGGTTCAAGTACTTCATGAATGATGTCACACCCAGGAAAATAATGAGCTGCTAGACTATAAAAGAGAGCATTTAGAAAGTGAATAACTTATGACAGGAGCCTTGAACTTGGCACCACAGATCTGAGATCCAAGGCCCAATTCTTTCATCCTCCTGCTTTGCTATGGTGAGCTTTAGGCTGTTTACCTAAACCTTTCAGATAGTCTGACATGTGACTTCCACGCAGGGATGCTGTGAGTCGTGCTGAAATAATACACAAGGAAGCCCAGTGTGCACTCAACCAACAATGTCATAAGAGGGGTCCCGCAATTGAACAAGTAGCCACACCAATAATCTGCAATGAATGCCATGAGAACTATGGTGTGGAGGAACTTACTGTAGCCTGAGGAATCCTTCTCTATGGAGTCTGAGCTCAAACATGACACAAGACTATAGTTTGCTGGGTGAGAATGCCAGAAGATGCCCAGAATAGAAAGAAGAGCATCTGTCTTCAAGCCCAGAAGGGGTCAATAAAGGATCAGAAAGAAGGATCAGAGAGACAGGCAAAAGCCTGGACTACACTGGGATTACAGGTCAGGATATCCATTTTTATTTGCTCTCTAAAGCTTTACTGGAGGTTGGGAAGGCAGAAGAGATACAGTGAAGTAACCTGATTTGAATATTAAAAAGATTCACCCAACTATTATAAAAAGACTGGATCCAGAGGCAAGAGAAAGATAGGCCTCCTGGTTAGGACTCCAGATGTGGGTAGTTCGGATTAAAGTAACAACAACAGAGCTGGGAAAAAGTGAACAGATTTCATGGGACCATTTGGAAGAGAGCCATTATTATTACTTTTATCTCGTAATTTAATTCAACTCAGTCCTCTCAGAATGCCTTCTGTCACTTCCCTGACAGATGGTCAGCCTATAAAAAAAATCATTAGTTTAAATTGAATAACCTACGCTCAATCACCCTTTCCCACATCTTCTATTAAAAATAAACTTACCTAATAACTATAAAAGCAGACGTGCAAACAATGCTAGTGGGCAAAAGTAACAGATTCCAAGGTAGATCAAGCTCACAGCAGCATCAACCCTGGATGCTCTTTGCTGACTAAGATCTTATGTTTAGTGTAGGCAACTCTCATGGTATTTCTGAGAGCTTAGTATTGTCAGTCATCTCTATGTTACAGATTAGGAAACTGAGGTGGATAAACCTAACTTGTCTGATGGTCCTGGTTAGTAGAAGGTCGAAGTACAGCAGGTAAAATTGTAGAGAATAACCCCCAATACATCCAATCTCTCAGAGGAAACCATGAAATTAATGAGATGAGCATATGAATCAACAAGATGCAAAGGTAAGGGAAAAAATAGCAGAATAATTGCTTATACTTGAAAATAAGATTAGCATTGAACCCCTGATGGCAAAATTTCTATGACACACTAATTCTCAGAACATAAATTCACTTAAACTACACCATTAAAATGGAGAAATAATTTTGGTCCAATTATTTGCCAGGTGTTTATCACATTGGATGTAGAGAAAATGTCTTTCCTACCATTAGTAAAACTTCTACTGTCCACTCAAAGTCATTGGTTAATTTTTTTGTGATCGCACATGGGCTGTCCCAGAAATAGTTCCTTACCTCCCAAGTAACATCCAAATCCCATGAAGTGGGTGATATCCATATAGAGGGCCCTCTGCTCTCTGGATGAGCGACTCACTAGCTGCTGGATGTCCATGTGTTGAATACTCTGCTGCTGCTCTTGTCACAGACAAGGACAAGATGCTTCCACATCTTCAGTAGCTCACAGTCTAAAATGGCGCAAAGTGGGGATCTGGCATCTCACCGACACCAAGCTTGCTACCAGTTCTCCCCTTTATACTTTCTCAAGCTTAAAAGGAAAGTATCCTGAAGTGTTTGTTCCCCAACACCCATAAGACTGTTCTACTTTCTTTCTACATGCTTCTTTCCGTTTGGGGTCCCCTGCATAGATGCAGAGCTTTCTCCCACACTACAGCTTGCAGTGGCACTTCCAAACATCTATCTGTATAAAGTCTTTCAAAAGAAACTATAAGCCCTTTTAAGATGTTTACAGACAAATCTCACAGAATAATATAGGTATAGCCTTTACACCCTTGACTCCCAACACCACCAAAGTGTCTCTTCCCAACCACACAAAAATCACTCAGGCCAGAGGGGCACCAAAGTGAAAACCAAAATACCAGCAAAGCACCAGTATATACCACGCTTTTCTGAACCACAGTATAATAAGTGTTAATCTCGAAATGTGAAGAAAGGTTTCTGAAAACAGGAAACAGGTTCCCTACCTGAGCTACAAGTCTCATTTAGGGAGGAAAATTCTGATTCCAGGGACACTTGGGCACACGTCCACATAAAGACAAACGTAGAACGAGTGGTCTATGCCTCCTCAGCTTTTCAAGTTGCAGGCAGTAAAGCATACTGATGGAAGGCAATCATTTCAATGCCAGAGTTCCTCAGCCCATACTGCAGCTGACGCAAAGGGAAAGCTGTACTACATGTTAAATCAAGAGAACTTTACTTAACCTAAAGAATGGGACAGAATATGCCACATTTTCATACTCTTCTCACTGCTGAACACAGCTAGCTCATGTCCATTGGAAGTGAACAAAAGCAATGATTGAATGAGCTCAGATGTGATCACTGCCAGAAGATACACTGGCCCCGAGAAAAGGAGCAAGAAGAGGAAGAGTAAACAGCAGGTGTTACGGGGAGCACAGAGATGTCACACTGTGATGACAAAGATCCTTTCAAACTGTGACTTCATATTGTGTGGTTCCCATTAATGCACTGAGAGGAAGTCAATAGTAGGTTAATGAAGTTCACAGACTGTCTCACAAAAGAAGAAGATCTTGACCCAAGAAGACAGACCTGGTGTCTGAGACTGTGGGCCCATGCAGGGAAGTGTATTCCACTACTGTGCACCAAGACATCTTTCCGTCCTGTGCCCACTGGGCTCAGGAAAACTGGTGGCTGCTACCAGCAGATCCTCCATAACCTGCCCCTGAATCTACCCCACTCCACAACCTGCACTAAAATGAGGTATTACATGAGGCAGGGATGGCTATGATGGATGCCAAGGTAATTTTTGGGTTTTGTTTTTTTTTTAGGTTTTTTGAGACAGGGTCTCACTATGTGGTTCAGGCTGGCCCTGAGCTCAGCCTCCAACTCACATCACAGCAATCCTCCTGCCTCTGCCTCCCGAGTGCTGGGATGACAGGCATGAGCCACCACGCCCGGCACTGTAGTATGTGGTACTGGTTGCTGCTGGGCGTGAGTCTCCACACCCAGTATGGTATGTGGTTACCGGGGATCAAACCCAGGTCCTTGCGCTTGCAAGACAGGCGCCAGAACCACTGAGCTAACTCCCCGGCCCCCAACCAAGGTAATTTTTTAAACAGATATTAATGCTTCAGATATTAGTCACACAAGTTGACACCAGCTTGTCTCTGGATTCCACAATCAGACACTCAACATAAAAATTAAGGTTCTTTCTAAGTATTTTGTGGTCCCCTTTCATACTAAGTCTAGAGCAGTGACCCCAGTGTATATCTAAGATCTATGTACTTCATGCACCCCATGTCTATCTTTTTTTTTAAATTATCTTTATTGGTACATTACATATATGCATCATGATTGCACTCCATAATGGGCATTTGTACCAGTATAAGACACAACTTAATTCTCATTTTTTTCCCATAGCCCTAGCCACCCTACCGCTCCCTCATATACATAAAATTTGTTTCCTTACTTTTTTGTTATAATCTCATTATTTTTCCCCCTTCACCCTATTTTACTTTAAGCATTTTCTATTTCACAATGTCTTCTTAATGCAGCCACTGCCATCTCTCTCACCCTGACATACAGAAGGAGCCTACTGATTGCTGTACCTGCTCCCCTACCCCAAACCCAATCCTACTGAATGTGTCCATAGTTGTCAGTTGCCTTTAAATAGAATTCATACCATATTCTTCCTCTTTTTAAAATTCTTCCATTACACTGTTAAAAAGTCCTCACTTAAATTCTTATAAACTCCTTCCTACTTTCTCCCACTTATTATGCCTATCTTAGGTCTCATGGCAGGAGCTCACATCACAGGGATCCTAGAATTACTCAGGTCACTAACCCTTTGCCTGTTCATTGTCTGATTCCTGGATGCCACAGGAGTGTGGCATCTTCTATGTGAGCAGAAGACTTCTCATCTTGGTACTGCTGCTGCCACTTTTTGAAACAATATGTAGCTCTCAGTAAGTACTCAATAAATTCCTAGATAAATGCATGAACTTCAGAATCTTTTACCTAGGTCATCAGGAAACTGAGCACCTTAATTCCAAAATTCCCTTCCAAGACAACTAGAAGAATTAACATTGGCTCCATTCATAAGCCTTGTGTGGAAAGGCTCAGGGTCACCCTTCAACATTACAGACCATGGAGGTTTTAACATGGACCATCCATTCACTCTTGGTTAGCCTCAGGCCAGACTTCTCTCTCACAAATAGTTTTCCTTGATCTGAAAATATTATAGAGTTGATCTAGCTCTAAAAGTCTCATGTTAGGATCCCTCTTTGTGATGGCAATCCATTAATTCCCACTTGCTCCTGGTACTCCCTTCTGACATGGAAATATTTGGAAGGCTTTGGGCAGGGATCCCCTTTACCATAAAATAATCACAGTCTTAAACTTGAAGACATCAGAAAATAAAAAATTTTAAGAGATTTATGATGTAGGCTGAAGACAAACACAATTTAAATAATCTACTAGTAGTTACCATTCCCAGCTAAAAGGGGGCAGCACTACAGATAGTATAAGATAAGCCCCAGCAAAGTGTTACATTACTATTTAGATGATGAATTAAAAAATAAAGACATGATTTGACATTCTTGACATCTCTGGACAGAGGGTGGGTCAAGCCTCTCTTAAGCAGCCAATTTATCTTGTGGCTATCTATGCAAAAACAACACCTAAGATTAAAAAAAAAAAAAAAACTGCTGTAAAGGATACTGAAGTAGTGAAGCATTAACACAAAAATATACTGTGACTCTAGACTCACAGCTGGACTTGCCAAGCCACACGCAAAAATAAGCTAGCTTCCCCAAGTGTGACTTCTCCCATTGAAAAGGCAAGAGCGACTGGCTTCTCTGTTTAATCAGAAGCAGAATAAAGACTGTCAGACTGTGTGGCTGCCGTATACACTAGATAACAATATGATTGTCTTCCTTCTAAAACATTGTTGCAATTCTCTGATTTCTCTTCAGATTGTATAAACCTTCCACCTTTTTAAAACGTTGACTCTTCCCCTCTTAGGTCACACTGATTTATGTGAAGAAAACATTCAAAAATTATATCAAAATCATCTTTGCTTTGTTGTAGAAAGTTCAAAAGTTCATGAGGAAAGAAACAGACAAGTGGCTTGTAGGGAAAAAATGAGAGAATTATAGAAGTTAAAATATAAAGTGGATGTAGCATATAAACAGACCCAAACTCTACAATAGGGTGAAAAACGAGGTCAGAAAGAAATCAGTCATAATACAATAAAGATGAACAGTGAGTCCTGCATGCTAGATGTTAAACTGAATGCTTTCCTGTATTACCTGATTTCCTTGCACATTGAACCATCAAGCATTATGCATGATTTATTTGGTGAAACCGAGGCAAAGGAATCTGAGGTTATAACCTAGGACAAGTCAAAACTAGAGCTTCAGTCTCCATCTACTGCCACCATTCTGCCCAATGATTGTAATGGATATTTTCTGGAAGAGAAAGACTGCCTGTAACATAGACTTTGTCTACATTCAAGACCATCAATGGCTGGGCATGGTGATGCACTCCTGTGATCTTAGCACTCAAGGAGGCTGAGGCAGAAGGATTGTAACTTTGAGTTTAGCCTGGGCAACTGAAGTAACTTAGCAAGAACCTGTCTTGAAATTTTAAAATTAGGGAGAAGAGGCTGGTGATGTAATTTATTGGGAAGCCCATAGGCTCAATCCCCAGTAAAACACACACACACACACACACACACACACACACACACACACACACACAAACACAAAGAGAGAGAGAGAGAGTGAGAGAGAATGTTCTTTCTGCCCAGGTGAAAGCAGCAGGCTTTGGTGAGAGAGCAAGGGAGAAGACTCCTGTCTGGATCATATAGAATGTCCTACAGTGACTGGTAAAAATAATGCCTGGATATGGGTCAGGGATTTAGCTCAGTGGTTCCAGCGCCTGTCTTGCAAGTGCAAGGGCCGGTTTGATCCCCGGTAACCATATACAATACTGGGGGTGGAGACTCACACCCAGCAGCAATCAGTACCACATACCACAGTGCCGGGCGTGGTGGCTCAGGCCTGTAATCTCAGCACTCAGGAGACAGAGGCAGGAGGATTGCTGTGTTGTAAATTTGAGGCTGAGCTCAGGGCCAGCCTGAACTATAAGGCGAGACTCTGTCTCAAAAAATAATAATAATAATAATTCCTGGATAATGTATGAAAACAAAACGTCAAATCATCCAATAGGCAACAAGTTGTTGGCTTCCCCACTTGGACCTAGCTAAGAATACACGATGGTCTACCCCTTGGAATGAGGACAAAATTTATTCTAAGACAGGAAGTTTGGCACCATGTCACAGTGGCTACTACGATGAGCTGTGCCAAAGAACTGTCCTTCAGCAACAAACGGGGGAGATGGGAAAGGAAAACAACATGTTGTGGGATGAAAGCAATGATATTTTAATCACAAAAATTAGTGAAAAATTTTTGTCTAACGTAATTTCATCCACAACTATGCCACTTTACCTTCCCTCCAGAAACAAACCAGAACTTCAGTTTTTTCCGACCTCTGGATAAAATCTGTTACTTTCCATTTCTATTGTTATGGTCATCTCTGTTTCCCTACATTGTCTGCAGTAGTATCACCTTGTGTTTCTGACTCAAATTTCTCTGATGACCAATGATGTCAGGGTTGACTATCTTTTCATGGTCTTTTCAGTGCTGAAGATGGCCCAAAGTTGTCAATGTGCTAAGTGGTACCAAGCCATAAACTTAAAGTGGTTAACATTGCATAACTGAATTTTATCTGAAAAAGAAAAAAAAAAAAAAACAAACCAGAAAGCATGCATATAACCAATGACACAGTTAAATATTAATTGTATTATCTCTGTCCATAGGTCATTTCCTCCATCCAGCCAATTAGTGCAGATAATGATTTAATTAAATTCAAACATTTTTCTGGATATAAGGAAAATCACTCCTTCCGGATATGTAAATGCATTCTTGGAAGTCAGCCACCAAGGAGTATTGTCTTGTGGCCTTGACTTGGAACTACATCACCTTCTCTTGCCAGCTCTGAAACCTTCAGGCTGGCCCAGGTACTCAATTAATGCACTGTTTGTCAAAGAGTTTATGATGATGGAAATTGCGAGACTCCAGACAAATAAAATGAATTGAGGGCAATAGTATATAGGCAGGATACCACTCAGGCCCAATCTCTGCATTCACATTGAGTTCAAATACAACTCCACCAATTACCAGCTGTGTAACTCAGTCAGGTCATCAAATACCTCTGCTCTTATTGGCCCTTACCTTTGTAATGATGATCAGAATATCACATACCTATCTTGGGATGTATAATAAATAACTGGCATGACTCTTTTCACGTAGCTATTATATACTAATCATTACAGGATTCATCCAAAATTGTGACCTGCTTTACCTTTCTTCTGGATGAACTCTCACTGCAGAAGTATCCATATAAAAATACATTTCTCCTGGCAAATACCCTACAAAACCTGCCACTCATGATGTGGCCCATGAACTATCAGTACTAGCTTTTTGCAACATTTTCAGAATACTCTTAGGCTCCATCCAGACCTGTCAAATAGTATATGCATTTTAAGAAGATCATTGCACATTCACTAAAACTTGAGAAGAACTGGTACAGAAAATGAGAGATAACTTCACTGGAGCACCTCCTCTACAGCAGAGCTGGGAGTATGGATAGCCGTCCTTCCTGAGGTAGTCAGGACTGTGTGTTTTGTCTTCTTCCTCTCAGAAAAGCAATCAATAAAGAACAATCCACCCTCAATGGAAAAGTATTAGAAGAAACAAAAATCATCACTGGCAAGTAATTTTGCTTATATCATGCCCTTGTTTCCAACTTAGTCTAATATTCTAGAAATGATACTCCTCTTTATTAATATTCCCAAGTCTTCCTTTCTAGGAACCAGACATCCAGCCAGATGACACAGAAAAGAGGAATCTTCCCTCTGGGTTTGAAAGATAACCTACAGATACACAAGAAGGCATTCAATAAAAGCATAAGAGACACTTTAGTGGGTTTAAAAGTTTAGACGAAATGTCAACTCTAGATTGAGACTTCAGGAAAAGGTAAGAAATAGAAAAAAGATCTTCACAGCTACTGTCCAGGGAAGAGAGAAGAAAGGGGAAGCAAATAAGCTCAGGCAGGAAATCATTAAACATACTTATTCTGCTTTCTATGGCTCCAAAGAAAACGAGGACAGCTTCTCAGGAAGGATTTTGCTCAAAGGTGATGACTTGATGACTGAGGAGATCTTTGGTGTCAGGATGCTAGTCCCAAAGAAGCTGGAAGTCACAGCTGACTAGTTAGGTCATTCAACCAGTGAAGCAAAATCCATTAAGCATTTGTGTAGAGACCTTTGCAGGAGCTGAAACACATCAGGAGATGAACTGGACGTGGAAACAGCTCTCATGGAATTTACAGGCCATGTGATAAAGAAAAAAAAATAACCACTAAGCCAATGAAAGGATAATTCTTTCAGTGGATAATTCTATATGCAAAGATAAATACAGGGTCTTGACCTTGTCAGGGCTGGAGACTGGTGGATTTAGAGGAATCCTTGTCCTTGACATTATCTGGACCTACTCACACACATGCTCACAGGAACTGCAGAGTTGTTCTCTGCATTAACTTTCTTCAGCACAACCCATGAATTTTCCTCTCAGGCTTAATGCCAGACAAGGCTCAGACTAAAACAAAGGTGACTGGTCTTTCTGTTCACTCGGGACTAAGTGGTTTATTAGCACAAGCTGCTCAAGCAGAGTAAGTCAGTGACAAATGAGGACATTTTCCACATCTTGGCTGGAATTGGCAACTCCCATGTGGTGTCTTGTGATGGACACAGTGCTCTCTTGGCTTTTGCTTCCCAACATGAGGTCGGGTGCCGTGGTAGATATGTACCACACACAACTGCCTCTCATCTAATATCCTTTCAAAGAGCAGTAGAGAAACCCAAGACACAGGGACATAGCCATATGACCATCAGGAGTGCAGCCTCCTGGACTTCTGTTTCACTTAAGAATAACTCATAAATTACACAGATCTCAAGCGTACAGTTCAGAATAGACAGCCATGATCCAAGACTCCAGTGAACACACATGGCAGCGCTATGTCCTTAAGAAGATCCTTTCTTTCTATCCTTCTTGTCTCTGTGTAGCTATCACTGCTCTGGTTCTTACCAACACAGGCAAGGTTTCTCTATTCAACAACTTCATGTAGTTGAAACTGTAAAGTATGTGCTCCTTTGTAACTAGCTTCTATTGCTAATACAACACCTGCATATTTACACACGTCTATGGAGACCAGCACATGTATCAGTTGGCCATCCCTTTTCACTTTGGGACAATAATCCACTGAGTGAACAAGCCACTGCTTAATTTTCTTTTGTAACTACAAAGAGCTGCCATGATCATTCTTCAAGGTCTTTGTGAAGACAAGTTTCCAATTCTCTTGAGAAAGTACTGATGAGAGGGATTTTTGCCTCTGCTAGTAAATCTATGTTTAATGACTGAGGACGTGCCTAGCAATTTCTCCCAGTAGTTACAGGATGCCACCATTCCACCAGGAATACATGAGATGTCTGCCGGTCCCATGTTCTGTCCTCATACTGTCCAGATAGTGCTGTCCTGATATTGGGAGTTAAATCCAGAGTTCACTGGCCACTGTGCTGAGCCTCCTTCTACCTCTTCATAGATAAATTGTGTATTTTCTTCCAGGAAGTATTTGTTAAAATGTTGCAGGTTATTTTTATTGATTTACCTTTTAATACTGAACAAAGTTCGTAATGTTTTCTGGATGCAAATCATTTGCCATGGACCTTTCACTTCATCAAATTAAAAATGTCTTGGGGAAGGAAGAAGCATGAAAGGGAGGGGAGAGGAAGAGGGGAAAAAGAATAATCAGGATATAGTATGTACAGGTACAAATTCTCTAGGTTGAATGTGATACTTATGCATATCAAAATATACCAATTAAATTAATTTTAAAATTAAAAATGCCTCACCATAAAGATACCATTAATGAATAAAATGCAAGCCAATCACTGTGTAGAAATACTATATATATAACATGTGTGTGAGGGGGGTGTATAGAACCTGTAGATTCATAGTATGTATCTTACTGAACATGTTTGCTACTTAAATATACCACATGTACTATGGTATGCACATCATCAATTTATTACATGTTTCCTATTTATATAAAATATATTAACTGTGGAAAGGTGTACACTATTACTACATTTTCTCTCAGTCTGTGGCTTGTCTTGTCATTCCCTTAGTATATTTTTATATTAAGAATTTTTAAATTTTGATAAAATCAAGTTCATTGCACTATGTGTGTGTGTCTATATATACACATGTACATGCAATCTTAAATTTGTTTTACAGTTTGGGAGATTATGGCTGCATCTATGTTCTGAGGGAATGATATCTACAGTTGTGTTTGTCACTTGATGGGGATTATGTGCATAGGTTGAGTATTACCATGTTTGTGTTTTATGTGACAAAGTGTTGGCTATACTGGGTTTGCACAAACACACTCCTGTTTTCTTTTGGGTGCTTCCTGGCATTTGCATTTACATGCAGGTCTGCCAGCCACCTTTGTTTTCCTAGTTATTGGTTTTATAAAACTGTGATGGGGAATCTGGAGCAGAGCACAGTTCTTTTTCTCATTCCAGCATCCAGCTGGTCCTGCAGTACTTGTTGAAAAAACTTGCTTTTTTTTTCTCTCCAGTCACACTCCTGCCTCTACCACCTTAATCCACTTACCCATCAGGCTGCTGCAGGCTTTGGTCTAAGGTCCAAGGAGAAATGGGACATCAGCTAAGTAGGGAGGCTTAGTTGCAATGTAGGCAGAGTTCTGAGACAGAGTCGGGGTGCATGGATGGTCCCACTATTCAGGAATGAGATGCTTGTGGCAGCAAGTGGCAGTGATCATAGTGCCCGCAGCAGCTGCATATACAGCAGAGAGCTCCTCTGCTGGAATCCCACTGGGGCCTTGGTCTCTTAGGTCTATTTTCTCAAACTCCTTTGATGATTTTATGTAGTTCCAGAAAACGTCTGTTACCAGAGATTCCCTACAGTTGCCCTCTGTACTGGCCCAGGCATCCTGGATCTGCACTTAGACTCTATGTCTCTTTAAGTTTCTATATCAGGATAGATGGTCCGCAGTATCTGCAGTCTGACACCTAGGCAGCCAAGGATGCCCAGGTGTGTGCTGAATGTGTGATGCACAGAAGATCAGTCTTAAAATTCCCAATTCACAAGGATCATGACTCAGGAACACTGGGGGATCTCCCTCTTCCCAAGTAGGGAGTGAGGAGGAAGTGGATGGTGGTGCTGGTGACATCAGTGACCAGGGAGTCAGAGTGGGATGCGGAACTCCATAAGAAATCCAAGACTCTTACTTTCCCACAACCCACACTGCTCACATCTTAGGAGCAGAGACAGGAAGCATAAGAGTGAGGAGAATAACTGAGGGAGGAAAGAAGAGGATATGGGAGGAAAGGAAAGAGAAGAGAAGAGAAGGGAAGCAAAGGGATCCAGGGTCAGAAGCTTGCAGGCTGAGTCTCATACAAGTCTAACAGACAAGGAACTCAAAAGAAGCCAGTGTACAAGTAGAAGGGAAATCTACCGAAGAAAAGAAGAGGTGTCTAGGGAGCAGAGGAAACAGCAATGCTGTACTGTGAAAATGATCCTCACACACAGAACAGAAGGACGAAGGAGGCTGAGGGCAGACAGCAAGAAAAGCACGACCTTAACAGACACAGAGGTCGGTATTGACCATCACAATGTACAGGACAGCAATGGGGTCCTCCATACAGCCACATCAAGGGAAGGCAGGAGGCTACCCCAAAGCCACCCTGGAACACCTGGAGGCAGCTCCAAAGCCTTCCACACAAGAGGACAGTGACCGAGCATCAGGGTGCAAAGAGACTGGAGATCATCACCTCCTGAGCTTCCCTTTGCTAGGAGGCAAAGTCTCACCATTACAGAACTCCCATTTTATCTCATTTCTGTAAGTCAGCCGGGGACACTGCCCACAGTGGATGATGAACTTTCCTGAAGGGACCTCTCTCAGAGCCTAGTCTTCCTGCCAGACAGGTTCAAATTGAGAATGCATGGCCTGAGCGTGGCCAAAGTGCCCTTTGGAGATCTCAAACTGTAGCAAAAGGACATAATGGAAGACATTGTTGGAATTTATTTCTCCCCTGGAGGAAACCTCTTAGTTGTCTGGCGCCCGCTGTGTTACCAACATGACTTTTGCAGCCACCTGCCCATTCTGTAAGCTCCCCTGATAAATGCTAATGCATGTCCTTTTAGTTTAATCTGTAGAAAGGAAATTGGTATCTGTTGCTTGCAACCAATGAGTCATAATTGGTCCACCAAGTTGAGACTGTCTCTGTAATTAACTGCGATGTTTAATTTCACTCCTTTGTAAATTGGGTTGATATCCATACATGAAGGATAATTACTTTGTTCTCATGTAATCCCTTTTGATGTTATAAATCTCCATTTAAGAAAGCCTGCTTGGGTCCATGAGAAACTATCTCTATTTCTGAGAAAAGCAAAACAAAAACTCTTAAAACACTTTTGCTTTGAAAATGAGTGATTCATCGCACTGAGCTCAGGAAAAAGAGTAGTTTCATCAGCATACTCGTGAGCTCTCCTGCTACAGCAAATACAGATGTTTCATAAATATTGCTGATATTAAAATCAAGGACTCTGCACAATAAAATGTTGTAACCATTCTCCCATACTTTAAAGTGTCTATCGCAAAGGCAGTTGTAATCAGGACAGGTATAGGTCTCAAGAGAAGCCCAGCAATGAGGAACGAAGAGAGTTCAAGAACAGAAATCCTCTGTGTGTCATCCAGGTCGTGCTGCCACAGCCAAGCCCGACACCATCCATCCCTGCTAAGAAGAGCACTTGTCAATACCAGGAAGAGGAGGCTGACGTTCTCATCCTGACTGAATGTCTGCCAATGAGGCAACTTAGTGTTTAATGGATGTTGCTGAGTACCACACCAACACAGAATTGGGCAAAGATACGGACAGGGCAGGAAGGGGAGAAACAATGGAATTCTGTTTTTCCAAGTCTGACTGGCAAGGAAGAGAAGAATTTCAAAGAATTATAACAAACACTTTTTTTTTTCTGAGACAAGGTCTTGCTTTTATAGTTCAAAATGACCCTGAACTCAGCCTTGAACTCACAGCAATCCTCCTGCCTGTGCCTCCCAAGAGTGCTGGGATTACAGGCATGAGCCACCACGCCCGGCACTGTGGTATGTGGTGCTGATTGCTAATGGGTGTGAGTCTCCATGTGCAGCACTGTTGTATGTGGTTACCAGGGATTGAATCCCTGGGCCCTTGCACTTGCAAGGCAGGCAACAGAACCACTGAGCTAAATCCCTGGCCCTAACAGACACTTTTTAAAAAAGAACATAACTATCCAGCCATGATGATGCACATATCTCTAGTTCCAGCTCTTTGGGAGGCTGAGGCAGGAAGATTACATGTTCAAGCCTTGCCTGGGCTATTTAGTGACTTGGTGAGACACTGTCTCCATATAAAAATAAATAAATGAAAGGGCTGGATATGCACTACAGTGTGAAGGCTCCCGGTTTACTCTCCATTACCAAGACAAACACAACCTAGCTGGGGCATTAATGTCAACTGTGATGGACACATTGACAACTAAGAGTGACCAGAAAGTTGAAAAATCTGCTCAAGGTGTTTTTGAGGTATTGGTGGGGGATATGTCACCCAATGTCATAGTTAGCAGGGAGTAAAGAAAAAGCAAACCATATCATGTATCCCACTGAGCTGAGGCTGTTCAGCACAATGGCAACAGTGATCAATATGAATTTTAAATAAAGAAATCTCAGCCAGACATGCCACTCAAGTGTTAATATAATTGCTTATGTTTTAGAACTTTTAACATGCTCCTCAATACATGTAGCAAATTTACATAGTCATTAGCAATAATCAACTAGTGATTACTAAATACATATATCTTACTTCATGCAATAGCTGGGTTTCAAGTGCAAATAGTGAAATCATTTTGTTTTTAGGATATATGCATGAATGCATAGTACAGCTGAGAATTCTTTGAATGTAGTTTTTTGGAAAATAGTTTACAATAAAAATTCCAATTTACTAGGTTGTGTGTGTGTGTGTGTGTGTGTGTTTAAAACAGAGTCTCATTATGTAGTGCATGCTGGCCTTGAATTTGTGGTAATCCTGCCTCAGCCTCTCAAGTACTGGGATTATAGGTATATGCCACCACACCCAGCTCTAGGTTTTATATATATATATATATTTTAGGTTTTTTTGAGACAGGGTCTCGCTTTGTGGTTCAGGCTGGCCCTGAGCTCAGCCTCAAACTCACATCACAATCCTCCTGCCTCTGCCTCCCGAGTGCTGGGATTACAGGTGTGAGCCACCACGCCCGGCACTGTGGTATGTGGTACTGGTTGCTGCTGGGTGTGGGTCTCCACACCCAGTATTGTTATGTGGT